>JAHLWY010000254.1:0-65413 GCA_020002185.1 Paraescarpia echinospica
TAAGTTTGATTATATATTCGACATATACAACAATTATTATTACTGTACGTGCATGGTTGAACCTCTTGTATTAATAAGGAGGGCTCATACATACGCATGTGCAAACAATTAAGACCGGCATACCATTAAACTGTTGTTAATTTATCTTAGCTATTTTTTCTGTTCTATTCTGTTCCTGAGTAATATGTCGTCAACATAAACTGGATTACGATAAACTATACTTCATTAGATTGTCTAAAACTTCATCGCACAGGTACAATAAATATCGAATATAACGAACTCGCTTATAACTCGCCAATAACAAATAAACAAACCTGTCCCAAGTTTTTGTTATTGGATGTCTGATGAATTTCTGCACAAATAACGAATTTTAATAATGAACTTTCGAACATAACGAACCATTTTATTCTAAATAACAATTTCAACCTTACATAAACATTTGAATACATAGAGTGATAATCAATGGTATTCAACGTTTATGTAAGCTTGAAATTGTTATTTAGAATACGCTGTTCAATGGTTTGTTGAATTGTTTTCAACAATATGCTTCAGTGGTATACCATTCGATGTAATCCAGTGGTATTCTGAATGGTTTACCAATGGTATACCATAGAACGGTATAATAAATTATACTGGCAAATACCATTGAAAACCATTTAAAATACAATTCAATGATATTTTGAATATTTGATTCAATACCATTGGTTTGAAGACCATTCAGAATACAATTGAATGATATTTTGAATGAGATTATGAATGACCCTCAGTGGTAAACCATTCGATGATATACCACAGAGGACCATTTAATACGATTGGATTAAATACCATTCAAATACTCTTGGCCTTAATACCCCCTAATATCCTTGAAATCCATTCAGAATACAATTGAACAGTACAAAAAGGGTTAATTACAAGGACCATTCAAAATACCATTGAAGACCATTCAAATACCATTGGCCATAATACACCCTAATACCATCCAATGATATTTGAGTGGTATTTTTGTAAGGGATTGATGAGCCTGCGTGTTGTAACTTAAAATCGCCGTATCGCTGGGTGTCCGATCGTAAATAATGTTGAAAAATACTACTATTTTCGCAATGGATGTCTACGAATTTAACAACGCAAAACCTACCATTATAAGTGCGGTGATCGTCTTAATCATCATCATGAATGCTCTCGTCATCGCTGTCACCGCCCAGGTATCATGCACTGCGCGAGGACCGCACTGGACTATTCAAGTTTTCGCTGTGCGTCGCCGACTTGGTAGGTGGTTGCACGGCCATGCCGATCAGCCACCTTGTGATCAGATGCCACCCCAAGCATACGCCGCACGACCGAATATCTGCCCGAAACACAAATGTTCTGCTACTGGTGGTTCGGATTCATCTTACTCTACAGCCTCAGCTGCGTGGCCCTGTCGAAGATGATCGCCATATTGAAACCGTTCCGCTATGAGCAACTCCTCACCCGCAATCGTTGCTACGGTATCATCGTCTTCACGTGGGTAATCGGCGCCGCGCAGGCTGCGGCGAAGTACTCGATAAACGCCACGTGGAACATGTCGATGTATACATACGGGGTACCAAAAAAATTTAAACAAGTGTCAACACTGATTCTCTTCACATATATTCTAGCTGTCAACATTCCCGTCATTCCTCTGACCTTTGCCACCATCAGAATCCTGGTCGTCGTTGTGCGGACACATGCAGAGACAGATAGCAGACAAGGTACTGTCGTTAGGCAATAGGGTCAGACGTGACGCTGGAAACACTGGCTTGGTGACAGATTCGATCGGCTAAAAATATACTCATTATCTGTTTCGTTTCTCTGGCGCTAAATGTTCCCCTTTTGACATTTGCTGTGTTACGTCATGCCATCCACGACGAGAGAATCACTAACGTGTTTCGCTTCATGCAGCACTATGTGGATTTACAGTTGCAATTCCCTCATGAACAGTTTCTTGTATCTCGTTTTGTACCATTCAGTGAGAAAGAAGATCATATATATTGTTACGGACATGAGAGATGTACTCCGTAGAGATTAGCCAGACACGAGATTGATGAATATTGCAAAAGTGGCTAACATTGCATTATGAGATCTTTCTAGGAAATAATTAACACTCCCGCTTACTACTTACAGATCTACAATAGACGCTCCCCGTAACCGGAAGCCTCCGGGCCGCGATTGACTGTATTCCACCACACCAGTAACAGCTTGTTTGATTATTGTATCATTAGACCGGATTGACTATTAAATACGTGATTAAATGCAAGAGAACTTCGTTCTTCTTTATAATCAAACACTGCTGAGACGGCGCAGATAAGTACGGGACGGCTATTCGATGGAGAAACTGGTAAATAGACAAATTTACTGAATACCGTCGGCAGCCATCAGCAGCCGTCTGCAGCCGCTAGAATCCGTCGGCAGCCGTCGGCAGCCGTCGACAGCCGTCGGAAATCGTCGGAAACCGTCGGAAACTGTTGGCAGCGACAGCAAGCTGCGCAACTATTGATAACATTGAAGCCCTACGGACTCTGCCATTCAACTGTCTAGAGCCAGATAACACTGCAAACATGGTGATTGAGGTTGCGTGTCCATTCCCAGGATGTGACCACGTATCACGGAACGACGACGCTGCAATAATAGTCGAGCTCCTAAAGATTCATGGGTTGACACACTCGATTCATGCCGCGGCGACACCTGGTGGGAAAATGGAAAAGCTCAAACGCCCTACCGTATCGTTAGCTGGTACGTCAGAAACCTGGGCATACTTTGAAACCAGGTGGGGCGAATATCGAGACGGCACACGCCTCCGGGGAGACGACATCGTTGTTCAGCTATTGGAGTGTTGTGATGACGAACTGAGACGGGACCTCACTCGTTCAAACGGAGGTTCCATGGTCGGAGGCACCGAGGTAAACGTGTTAGCGGCGATGAAGGCACTCGCGGTACGCAGTGAGAACATCATGGTGGCACGGTACGCATTACATGACATGCGCCAGGGACGCGAGGAACAAATTCGATCATTCTACGCCCGAATCAAGGGTCAAGCTGACACCTGTGATTACCGAATCAAGTGCACCAAAGCAGAGTGCGACGAGATGGTCGACTTCGCCGGCAAGATATTGCGCGACGTACTCGCTCGCGGTATAGTGGACGACGAGATTCAGTTGGATTTGATAAGCGACCAGAACCAAAAGATGAAGATCGAGGAGATGATTAAGTTCGTCGAGGCGCGTGAGTCAGGCAAGCGATCGGCATCGCGCCTGCTGGATACCCCGAGTGTTAACGCGGCGAGTAGTACATACCGCCGCAATAAGCAACATAAAGTGCGAACCAGGGGCGCGGCGACAACTAAGCCGATACCTGATCCGAAGCCCGAACATACGTTCGACCCCACGGCATTGTGTTGGTTCTGCGCGGAGAAGGGCCACGGTAAGAACCCGCCGTGGAGCATAAGGAGAAGCCAATGCCCAGCGTACGACAAGCGATGTGGTAAATGCAAGAACGTGAACCACATAGAACGCGCTTGCCTCGTCAAGGCGTACGCCCGCCGGCCGACTGAGACCGCCGAGACAAGTGACGAACAGTCCGCGGCCTTCGAACCGTGCACGATGGTAAACGGACCGGTTGCCGACGTCAAGGCAATCGCACTAGACCACCATCTGTACGATAACCTTTGTGACAGGTGGAATAAACGCGCATCCGACCCGCAGCCGTACGTCCGGGTCTACGTCGGAGCATTCGAGGAGGATTACCGTGCCCTCGGTTTCGCGCTCAGGAAGCGAGTAAGCGCCGCCGAACTCCCCGCGATGGCAGATACCGGATGCCAGAGCTGCCTAATGGGCATACAAGTGGCCGAGAGGATGGGGCTCAATGCAGACGACCTCATACCGGTCACCATGACGATGAGAGCGGCGAACGAGGGAGGGATACCTATCCTCGGAGCGATGGTGGTGCGATTCTCGGGTACCGACAGCCGGGCCATAACGCATGAGACACGACAAATCGCCTGCATCACCAACACATCAGATCGTATCTTCCTGTCACTGGCCGCGTGCATCGACCTGGGGATGATTAGCGAGACATTCCCTACCATTGGCGAGGTCATTGCATCAGATGACGCAGCCACTCCAACCCCATGCCCATGCACACCGCGCACAGCACCGCCGCCACTCCCCAAGGGCCTACCGATGCCCGCGACCGAGGAGAACCGAGCAGCGATCGAGTCGTGGCTGAAGAGGCGGTACGCGGCGAGCACATTCAACACATGTACCCACCAAACACTGCCCATGATGTCGGGCCCACCCTTGCGACTGATGATAGACAAGGATGCGACACCTGTCGCACGACACAGTCCAATACCGGTGGCCGTGCACTGGCAGGACGAGGTCAAGGCCGGCTTGGACGAGGATGTACGTCTCGGTGTGCTCGAGAAGGTACCAGTCGGCGATCGGGTCACATGGTGCCACCGTATGGTGATTTGTGCCAAAAAGAATGGCAAGCCAAGACGCACGGTGGACTTTCAGGCATTAAATGTACATGCGGCACGTGAAACCCACCAAACCCCATCCCCGTTCCATCAGGCGCGAGGTGTCCCCGAGAACAAGCGCAAGACGGTATTCGACGCTTGGAATGGGTAACACAGCGTGCGTCTGCACGAGGACGATAAACACCTGACGACGTTCATCACGCCGTGGGGACGTTACCGCTACTGTGTCGCTCCACAGGGGTATCGCGCGTCGGGCGACGGCTACACTCGCCGATACGACGAGATTGTCTCGGGGATAGACGACCACACGAAATGCATCGACGACGCCCTGCTCTGGTCGGATAGTATCGCCGACAGCTTCCACCAGGCCGTGCAATGGCTTGACGTGTGCGGTCGGAATGGCATAACCCTGAACCCGGGGAAATTCGTCTTTAGCAGCCCCGTCGTGGATTTTGCGGGATTCACCATCACAATGGACAGCGTACTACCCAGCCCGAAATATTCTGATGCAATCCTGAACTTCCCCGTGCCACGTAACATTCACGACATCCGCTCATGGTTCGGTCTCGTGAACCAGGTCTCATACGCCTTCAGCATGGCGGAACGAATGCTACCGTTCCGCGCACTCCTGAAGGCGGGCCAACAATTTCGATGGGACACGGAGCTTCAGGAGATATTCGATGAGTCGAAGGAACACATCGTCCAGGAAATCGAGACCGGCGTCAGGATATTCGACAAGAGCAAGCCGACCTGCATCGCCACCGACTGGTCGAAAACCGGAATCGGCTTCTGGCTACTGCAGAAGCACTGTGGTTGCACGCCGGTGAAACCGTTCTGCTGCAACGGCGGCTGGAAAGTGACCCTGGTCGGTAGCCGATTTACACACGCGGCGGAATCGCGCTACGCCCCGATTGAAGGCGAGGCACTGGCAGTCGCCGACGCACTGGATAAAGCACGCTACTTCGTGCTTGGTTGCGAGGATCTCATCATCGCGGTCGATCACAAGCCACTCTTGAAGATCTTCGGCGATCGCTCCCTGGAGGATATACCGAACTCGCGACTACGTAACTTGAAAGAGAAAACACTGCGATACCGCTTCCGTGTTACTCACGTGCCGGGTATGAAAAACAAAGCAGCCGACGCAATGTCACGCCGCCCTACGGGGCGCCCGGTGAAGACGGACCTCCCGGACGATCACGCATCACTATCGGATATCCTATGGGGTCACACTCACCCCGACGCACTGCTTTTGGTCAGAACACACGAACCAGACGACGCTGATTCGGAACTACTGACACACCGTGACGCCACCGGGATACTGGGGTCGGTGACATGGGATCGCGTGAGAGGCCACCGCGAGCAACCCCGACATGCACTTACTCACTGAACTGATCGAGGACGGCATGCCGAAGACTCGGAGCGAGATGCCAGTGTCCATCCGACAGTTTCACCTGTACCGACACGAGCTGTCGACGACCGACGGCGTAGCCATCTATAAGGATCGTATCATCATCCCACTCGCGCTACGACACGCCGTGCTGGCCGCCCTCCACGCAGCACACCAGGGCGTGTCTATGATGACGGCAAGAGCGGAAACATCGATATTCTGGCCCGGTATGACAGAGGACATCGCCAAGGTCCGCAACGAATGCGAGCACTGCCATCGCATGGCCCCGTCCCAGCCAGCCGCGCCGCCCACCCGGCCCATATTGCCCGTCTACCCGTTCCAGGCGATATGCTCCGACTTCTTCTCGTACAAGGGCGTGCACTACGTAGTAGTTGTCGATCGCTACTCGAATTGGCCCATCATCGCGAAGGCATCGGCGGGCGGGGCTGGCCTGGTTAACATTCTGAGACAGACTTTCGTGACCTACGGGACACCGGAGGAGCTTGCATCGGACGGCGGTCCAGAATACACATCGACCGACACCCGCCAGTTCTTACGCACATGGGGCGTGAAACATAGGCTGTCCTCAGTCGCCTTCCCCCATAGCAATTGCCGCGCGGAGGTCGCTGTTAAGACAATGAAGCGCTTGATAACGGACAACACCGGCGGGAAGGGCGATCTGGACACAGATGCAGTACAGCGAGCGGTCTTACAATACCGCAACACGCCAGACCCAGACACTAAGATATCACCAGCAATGTGTGTATTTGGTCGCATGATACGTGACTTCATCCCGGTGATCCCCGGCAAGTATCTCCCCCACGACACCTGGCGCGACACACTACGTGCCCGCGAAGACGCACTCCGCAAAAGGCACATCAAGACGCACGAGTACTGGAGCGAACACACCAGGCGCCTGCCCGCACTGGCAGTGGGTGACTATGTCCGCATCCAGAACCAAACTGGACAACACCCGAACAAATGGGACCGCACCGGCACGGTCGTGGAAGTCAAACAGCATGACCAATACCAGGTCAAAGTCGATGGATCCGGTCGCGTGACGCTCCGCAACCGTCGTTTCCTACGGAAGTTCACACCGATCACTTCCCCGGAACCGCCTCGGCCAATCGATGTAGACCTCGGCACGAGACTAGCCCCGACCCCGCCGCCCCCACGTACGATCCCACCGATGTTGCCATCGCCGCCCGACGTGGCCCCCACCACACCTGCTGGCCCGGCTCCGGCCCCAGACGTGACTCACCGCTCACCGTCTCACGGCTCACCATCTCCCGTGGCCCCTACGGCTGTCACTACGCCGTCACACCACCCTACACTGGCCATCGCTACCCCGAGCCGCCCGATAATGCCGAGCTCGATACCACCAGCTAGACGTATCATACCGCTGACGTCACCGTTGCCACCCAAGGCACCTCCAGAACCTGCTGTGAGACGCTCCAACCGTGAACCCAAGGCACCGGGTTGGCACACTGATAACGAGATGAAATGAACTTTCAGTAAGACTTATAGCATTAAAATGTTTAATCACGCCATTCTAAATGTTCTCAGCTTATTACTCAGACACTCTTCGTAAAAGCTTAGAGGGAGATAGGAAATAATGAACACTCCCGCTTACTACTTACATATCTACAATAGACGCTCCCCGTAACCGGAAGCCTCCGGGCCGCGATTGACTGTATTCCACCACACCAGTAACAGCTTGTTTGATTATTGTATCATTAGACCGGATTGACTATTAAATACGTGATTAAATGCAAGAGAACTTCGTTCTTCTTTATTTTCATATTTCAAATACAAATTACCAGTGAATCTACAGGCCCCATAAACTGTATATCACTTTCTCAACTCGATATAAACTTGTTTTACATAATATGAAATTTTAAGATAAACTTGCGTAAAAGACGAACAATTAAACTCGCGTGTCATACATTTATTGTTCCGCTTGTCGGACATAGCGACCGTAATTTTGTAAAAACATAATTTATTGAATAAAATAAAATCTCACAGTGATATATATATATATATATATATACGGTAGCAAGTACGACCAAAATGAATTATTATTAATAAGTAAATGTTGCTCACGTTGAACATATTCAGAATGCACCTTTATACGCCAACTTGCCTGTTGCGTTACCCGGAATCATAAACCTTTATTAAGGAGTAAGTAATCATCAATAGGAAGTTCGATGAATGAGCTGTACAGCGTCCCTGTGGTAGTCTTGATTGCGGAAACAGTACGGTCGCGCACAAATCCGAGGAATTGTTGGTTTGCGTCTTCCTCGCAAGCCAGGGCTGTTTGCCATGCAAAATTAGTCCTGGCAGATCTCATACGCGAAGTGCGGAAGTTAGCTGAGTCCATTCTCGAGCGCCAGGGGTCGCTCATGCTGATTACTTCAGTGCCAGCCAGCAGTACCCCATGGCTGATTGCTTTGCGAAACTCTGAATTTAAGCTCAGCCTATGAAATCGCTCACTACAACAGTGAATGTCGGCAGGTCAGGTTGTCATAATAAAAACTAATTTCAACCACCCTTGGCTCGTGTTACATGCAATGTTTAAGAAGTAGAAGCAATTATTCGAATACACAATACCGCTCAGCTGCTCCTGCTAATGGGCGAACGGGTCGTTATATATTGGGATTCCGAGAAATCCATCTTGAGACTTGAACAATTCTGAACTAACCACGTGATTATTGATATTATGATGTTGAAGCTTCATTACACTAACTACCGAAACCAGAAACTATATCAATTCGCGCGATCTTTAACTTTCTGTCTTACGTTATAAAAAATGTACACACACATGTCGATAAAGAGCAAAATTCACAAAACAAACTAAACTAAAATTCGACATCTCTGGCGGTGGCAACCTGTAGTTTTCATATATTATTCAAAATATGTATCTAGGCTATAAGTAATATACTGCCTATACTTATGCAATAGTAAGTGTACACTATATTTAATATGTGGAGAAGTTTGGTGGCTATCCTATATTATACTATAATTTTATAGATAATAGTATACTGTAGACAGTGTAGTCTATAGCCTAGCCTAGGGCTAGGTGGTCGTTATCATAGTAGAACTTAGTCTTAGGTCACAAAGTAAACTCGCCTCGCCTACATTCTTAATATTAGAATCAAAAGACGAGAGTCTGATAATTAACAAAACAATTGACTGATTTCACTAGAATCCCCCCTCTTAAAATGGGAAAAACAAATTCTGAGTAAACCACAGGCGTGATATCGTTGATTGTAGCTGTAACTGGTTAAAGGTCCTCAACCAATTCGTTTGCCCATCGCCAATCCGGTTCTTTTAGGTCCAGATGTGTAATGTGTGAATAGTTTAACTAGGGCGCACAGTCAGTTTAATAAAAAAAGTGCGTATTTGTTTTTTAATCGTCTAAAAGAACATATTTGTCGTTACACCGGGTATAGCTGACGAAAGCCAATTGCGCTGTCGACCTCCTGCGCCATTTCGGTCACGTGCTTTACGCGAGATCGGCATCCCACGCATTCGAAAACAATAACAACATACACGTGCTTTGGTGTATCAACATGAAGATTCCAAAGTGGTTGTACGAAGGTACGTATTACACTATCGCAGTTAACAACAAGAACGCGTAGCCGTGTATTTATTCAACAATAATTGCAACTTGCGAACGTCTACACTCGACACGAGGCTGACTAAGTCTAAGACTAAGTATTTAAGCCTAAGGGTAAGCCAGTCACCAGGTCCATGACGATATCTGTCAGAGATTCAGTCAGAGCCAGAGGTTGTGACAACGAGTATAATATTTGATATGCATTGTATTTGGTTACGTAGGATCTTGTTAATAAACTATGTTATTACGACAATACATATAGAGAATAGATGACGTGAGGGTGCGAAATGACAAGTAACATTGGTTTGGCAGTAGGCCCCTTTTGATATTGCAAGTAACTTATACTTACTCAGGGAGCATCCGTAATTTCGTGCAACAGAACGTCAAACACGGGAGTATTATACTGGTGATCATAATTATTAAAACAGTGTTTTGTGACTCAAATTTTGATATTATTACTGCAGAATGTTGTTGATTTGCATTGTAGTTTATGCAAAATAATTGAGATTTTTATATGACAACCATGTCCATGATGGTGATAATGATTTTATTCAATATAAAAATGTAAACGTGTAAATACATAAAATTTAAATACAGCTAGAATACACCATATATAAGGATTACACAAGATTATGCTCGAACTTTTTTCCGTTGTGGTCCTTGGTGCCTGGCTATAGTTTATGTAAAATGTTGGTATCCTGTGATACCTTTCAACTGAAATATGCCAGCTATTCTTGTGTATTTACCAATATGTATATATATTCTCACCACAGCAATATATGAATGCATAATATGTAACTTGAATTATGATTTTGGTAGAGGCCACACTGCAACCCAAGAATGGGAATGAGAGGAGGCAAAAGAGGAGCTAAGGCGGTCACCTTGGTCAGACAGACACAGGGAGGATACATAGTCTGCGGGCGGCCGACATTCGATCAATCCAGGTAATTTCAAATTAATAACAATCAACCACATACAAGTTGTCAACAAATAGTAATGTGCACATTTACATATATATTTGTTTTCATACACATTTTAATAATAGCATCTTGGACATGGAAAACTAAGTTGACTTCTGCACTTATATTATACCCACATACATATTAATACACCTTTAAAAGTATTAACCATATGGCGCTGACTCAGAAATAAGTTTATAAAATAAATTATTATTTTTTTAAGAAGGTAAACATACATGTTATGAACCTTTGAATACTTGGCTAGGAAAATATACTGTTAGCATCACAATAACACCTCATTTTGTCATTTCCAACATTCACCTTGACCATTCAACCTCAGGCAGAACGTTAAAATTTCAAACATGAATATGTGTAGTAGTTACACATGGCAGACACTGATATGAATTTGTATACTGAAAACAAAACAACAAATATCAATGCGCTGTACTGATTAGCAAAATTCAAATCAGTCTATAATATTGACAAAGAACAGGCATCACTGTAATGAAATTGAAATTTTTTTAAGTCACGTAATGCCAATGAACACCTTGTAAAAAAAAATAGTTAAAATTTTAACCGTTTTGAAAAAGAGCATATTCTGCTAATGTCTGCATGCTGTATCAACCCGCCCCCTCCCTCCTCCGGAACAACCCCGGTAAACACTGACTATTCCTAAGATATAAACATGTATAGATGCAGCTGTAGTAGCACATTTCTTGCTGCCGTTTTTTGTGTGAAATGCTGCAGATCACACATGAAACATTATTTTATATTTACTGATTATGAGAATGAACATTCCATAATTATTTACTCCCAACACTACAATGATACCTATTTTTGTTTACTGAAAATATGCCTTATTCCCCTTCTCCTCCTGCTCGTCCTTCGCAGTATTTTCCAGTCGTGCTTCCGGTTGTTTCGTCTCCGCCCGTCTTGTCTCATTATCCACCTGTCCCTGTTGGCGTCTGTATCACAAGTATGACTTTCATCATCGTAGACATTGAGCAGTGTCTTCAATGACGAAAATTGCACTTGTGATACATATCTCCACTACTGTGTATTGGGTGTGGTTTGTGTGTGTGTGTATCTGTGTGTGTGTGTGTGTGTGTGCGCGCGCGCGCTTGTGTGTGTGTGTGTGTGTGTGTGTGTCTGCGTACATGTGTATGTGTGTGCATGCGCGTGATTGTGTGTGTACATATGTGTGTGTGTGTGAATGTGTATGCGTGTGATAGTGTGTGTGCGCGTGCGCGCATGTGCGAGAGGTGGATGGGTGGGCGCGTGGCTGGGTGGTGTTTGTGTGCGTGTGCGCGCATTATTGTGTGCGCATGTGTGAGAATGTATTTGTTTGTGTGTGTGTATGTGCGTATGAGTGTGTGTGTATATACATATATATACGTGTGTGCATATGTGCCTGCGTGCGTGTGTGTTTGTTCGCTTGTTTGTTTGTGTGTATGCTTATATGTGTGTGTGCGCATGTATGTGTGTGTGTATGCATGTGTGTGTATGTATGTATGTATGTATGTGTGTGGGTATGTATGTATGTATGTATGTATGTATGTACGTATGTATGTAGCATGTATCTATGTGTTTATGTACGTACGTACGTGTGTATGTCTTTGTTTGTTTGTTTGTTTCGTTGTTTGTTTGTTTGTAAATATGTATGTATGTCGTAACGTCACCTATATTTCTCCCATGCAGCGACCCTAGCGACATCTTAACATAAAACGTAACTTCAGTGAATTGTGGGTGTAACGCTGACAGGCAGAACACTTTGGCAATCGAGATAACCGAACTGATTGTAACAAAGGGAAGTAACAAGGACACATACCGATTCCATAGAAATGTGCTAACAACGGCAGGTATCATCACGATTATCACCACAATTGATATCACGACAGTCAGTATTTTTATCAATCCTCTTGACTGATCTGAAAGTTGCGCGAAGAATGTCACTTAGAATAATTACAAATCAAAACTGGCTGACACATTAAATCACACCCGTCTTCTCAATAATGTATGTTTTTGACGGCAGCTCAAATATGTGACATCTGGAAATTCCATATTAATCAATACAACATTATCATGGGAGTATAAATAGAATGTCCATTTTTATACAAATTTCTTTCTTGCGATATCCCCTCATTATTTCTCAACTATGAATGCTAAACTACCATGCAAACAAATCAACGAAAATTATCGACATTTATAGTTCGCTACGGAAGGCTGACTTTCTCGACAATAGCCACCCGTAATTCCCTTCATACACCTGTCTGTGTTACCACAAATATGAATCAAAACTTAATGTAACAATTTTAACTTTTTGATATCACATTAAAGGGAACCTCCTGACAAGCATCACTCATCAAGTGATTTCACTTGTGTCTCATTCTAGTCTACATGAAGCAAACACGGCTTGTGCTATTTGACTTTGAACTCAGAACTCACCACACCACACACGACACACGACACATCACACACCACACTACACTACATCACATGTAACACCACACCGCATACCACACCACACACCGCACAAACCACACTGCACTACACCATACCACACCACACATATCACACCACACTACACTACACCACACGCAACACAACACCACACACCGCACAAACTGCACTACACCACACCACACGCAACACCACACAACACACTACACAACACCACACGCAACACCATACCACACACCACACAAACCACACTGCACCTCACCACACCACACGCAACACCACACACACACCACACAAGAGTACACCACATGCAACACCACACCAAATACCACAAACCGCACAAACAACACTCAACTACTTCACACCACATGCAACACCACACACACCATACACACCTCGCCACACTACACCACACCACACGCAATGCTACACCACATCACACCACGTCACACACCGCATCACACCACACACCACATCACACAGGACACAATCGCTACAGGAAGATTGATGGATAGCCACCAATCCTGATAACGGTAAATAACAAGAATAGTGGTAATTGAAAATAGCGCGCCAATGTAATAACTTTAGTTACTACATGATAAATTGTATTATTTTGATGATAATAATTATAATAATAGTAATAATAATGTCAGTAGTGTTAATGTAAAATCAACAAATCAGTCTACACACATATATAAACAATAATAATGCTAATAACTGCAATAGTACAGTTTTGTAAGACAGTACATTAACCTGAATGTCTATTGTAATACGTAGTCAGATCTGTGCCGTTTATTTGTCATACTCTCGTTATATACATCCTAGCACTTCTCCGTCAAGTTCGCGAACACTTGACTGAACTTCATCAGACGCGCTAACACGCGCAGTAGGGTGGTTCCATATTGTTGTACCCGGAAGACCCGGTGAGGTATTTTCTCGGGCGCAAGCTCTGGCTGTGGCTGATCGCACCAGGAGCGGACTGCCAGCTTTGCATTATATATTAACATTGTACCTTCACATTATAACAGTAACATTGTGACTTGTCATAGGCATCGAATTATATAATATATTTGATCTAGATATGGTTTTAATTATTGGAGTAGATCCTTTAAAGTTATATGATGTAATATCTCCGAATAATTTATTTGATGACAATGGTTGAATTTCACAACACTGAATACATAGCTATGACAGGATTATTATATATTCATTTTTGAGTATTGAATGTATTAAATTGCCATGCAACGGTTTAACGTTAATCTCAAAATGTTTTAATTGTATGATGTAGCACATATTACATATTATTCCGATAACACATTTACATTTCGAGCCTAAATAAATGCAGCTTGATATTACATAGTAGCATTATGGGCATCGCATATAGTCTATTTAATCTAGATGTGACTTTCATAATCGGAGTAGGTCCCTCTAATGTTATATGATGTAAAATCTCCAAATAATGTATTTGATGAAAACAATTATGTCATGCGTGCAATATACAATATATATGCATTTGCGTATGCATATTTTCATGTATGATTGTAGAAGGTGTCGACTTTAAAATGGTGGATTTCTAGATGATTTGAATAAGCTGAAGGACACCACACGCAACACCACATCAAATACCACACACCATACACCGCACAAACCACGCTCAACTACACAACACCACATGCAACACCACACACACCATACACACCATACACACCTCGCCACACTACACCACACCACACGCAATACCACACCACATACCACCACGTCACACACCACACCACACACCGCATCACACAGGACACAATCGCTACAGGAAGATTGATGCATAGCCACCAATCCTGATAACGGTAAATAACAAGAATAGTGGTAATAATTGAAAATAGCGCGCCAATGTAATAACTTCAGTTACTACATAATAAATTGTATTAGTTTGATGATAATAATTATAATAATAGTAATAATAATGTCAGTAGTGTTAATGTAAAATCAATAAATCAGTCTACACACACATTTAAACAATAATAATGCTAATAACTGCAATAGTACAGTTTTGTAAGACATTAACCTGAATGTCTATTGAAATACGTAGTCATATATATATATATATATATATATCGTATAGCGACCTTTTCTTACAGTGGTCGACTATGTTCTACAAGGCATGAAGCCAAATACAAATAGCTAATTCTCAAAGATGGAAACATTTAAGATTTTGGCAAATATCACCTCTACATTGTTGTGTAAAACTATTTGGATTGGGATAGTATAGTGACAACAGTATTACCAATATAGTATAGTGACAACAGTATTACTAATATATTATAGTGACAACAGTATTACCAATATAGTATAGTGCCAACAGTATTACCAATATAGTATAGTGACATTAGCATAACCAATATAGTATAGTGACCTTTTAAAACTCGTTCTTACAGTGGTCGACTAAGTTCTACAAAGCATAAAACCAAATACAAATAGCTAATTCTTCAAAATGTAAACAAATACAAATAGCTAATTCTCCAAAATGTAAACAAATACAAATAGCTAATTCTCCAAAATGTAAACAAATACAAATAGCTAATTCTTCAAAATGGAAACATTTAGGATTTTTGCATATATCACTTCTACATTTTTATGTAAAACTATTTGGATTGGGATAATAAAAATGGTTTTATCCTGGCAAGTCTCACTGAGAGCTTTCTTGCGCACTTTAATCTGTTATTGAATGTACGATTTTTTGTTTTGTCATTTGCATTTCATCATTGCATTTAGATTTGGCATCTATACACGTGCCAATTATCTAGTGAAATCTGGGACACGTCCGGATTTTGGGTGTATCTCCCGGTCTCCCGGAACAGAGGCAGTCCTCCCGGATTTTCTCTGAAAATCACCCCTGAGACAGGGCGACACCACGGGATATGTATTCAGACGTACTGAAACGCTGAATTTCCAGCAAACAATCTCTAACAACAACCCCCTCCCCGCCTCTTTGGGATGACTCATTCCACATTATTATCGTTTCATTTCCTTTGCACAATCTGTCATTTCGTTGTTTATACGTGCATATGACCAATGGTGGGTCGTGTGTACTCTTTATTTGTGTGAATTGGACAGGTGTAATATTGCAAGGAAAATCACTACAATTTGTGTTGTCCATGCTGTGTAAAGCAGAGACTGACACTATGGGAAGGAGTTTTAAATGGTCACTACTCTATTGAAAATACTGCTGCTAACTGTGTCTTGTTCTATGGGTGGGTGTAACGTAGAACAATAAATATATACAGCTTTTGTCATTGTGTTCCCTAAATTCCCATCATACCTGGTCATCTTGCTTAACAGAATAACTAGAAATGTGCGAACCACCCCTACATGTATCCGAACAACCACATCCCTGCTAAAATGTACTACAGTTTATTATGGTAAACCATGATACATCCAAAGAAAATCATGGTGAATTATAGTAAACCATAATATATTGCAAATGTTTCGACACCAAATTAACAAAAAACATTTTGTGGACGCCCCATAAAAATATATTGTGGGGCCTCTGTGTATGTGTGTGTGCGTGAGAGTATCACCTATACGGATGTTTGTATATTTGTGATTATTCACATTTAGCTTGGGGCAAAGTGGGATGGGAAATTTGGGAGTTGACAATGACAAAAGCTGTAGCTGCATCCGTTTTTATTGAATCCGTTACATCCGCCCTCGGAACAACCAACAGTTGGCAACAGTATTACCAATATAGTACAGTGACAACAGTATTACCAATATAGTATAGTGACAACAGTATTACCAATATAGCATAGTGACCTTTTAAAACTCGTTCTTATAGTGGTCAACTATGTTCTACAAAGCTTGAAGTCAAATACAACACACATTCAACACAGGAATTCAGAAGTGCAGCTTAGTCAAACAAAGGATACGACCACCTTTCGTCATACACATGGTCGGATTCAGAACTCAAGCCAGTCACTGAGTGGATATCACATCATTATAGTTCTAACTCGTCCCTCTCTTCTACACTAGGGACTTAGGGCAAAATACGAATATTGTACATTTAGACCACTAGTTTGCATCATACTGAAGCACTCAAGTTACGCCTAAAAACGTTTCGACATCAAAGAAACTACCCAAGAAGCGTTTCGTGGACGCACCCATAAAAGTTATATTGTGGTGTTCCTGGGCGATTGCCGCGACTGCCACGCCTTACATGCTGCCCTGGTCATATACACAAGAATAAACAATGACTTGACAAACTGTGCAATCCAACAGAAACAATGATACTCCGTAGTGAGTCAGATGATAGCCACACAGTTTAGTAAAGGTCAATTTGGTCGTGAAAAGTTGGTAACAGACATTTCGGTACTAGGACATTTCTATCATGGGATGTTTTTTTGTAATCAGTTACAGCACCAAAGTCCAGTATGGACATGCCAACAATATAATGTCATACATTGCACTACGTGGATGTATCCTTTTTAGTAGTTACAGCTCCAAAGTCCAGTGTGGACATGCCAACAATATAATGTCATACATTGCACTACGTGGATGTATCCTTTTTAGTAGTTACAGCAGCAAAGCAAATTCGACGCAAATTAGAGTAACATTCTCCATTTGACCACCGGGAAGAGTAGACGTTCGTAACGTCAGGTTGTCTATCACAATGGCGCTACCCGTGGAATTTAAACTATGTGTCTGAAACAAGGTTATTATAGTAAACTGCTGACTTTAACATCTTGATTGTAAACATTTGCTAATGGTTAGTTTTTATTAACTTTCAGATGCGTAGGCCCAGAAAGATGCCAAGTGTCCCCCATTACGTCTCCATAAATATAGTAACCTAATTGTAGGTAACTGTATCGGGAATGCAAATATTTAAGACTTATTACCGTTATTCCCCCGTCCCCATTCCCACCATCGACACTGAGGAAATGCAATACTTCTTAGATATTGTTCATTTGAAGCTTACACACACAAATACTTTGATGAAAAACAAAGGTCTTCAGTAGCGACTTACTCTGACCACTCTCACTACAGAAGGTACTATAAGTTCCTGACAGCGTTTTTCGACACAGTGTATTCGTCCACGATGAAATCTCTCCATTCTATCCACGTGTGCACGTATCTACACATGAGTATGTTGGCATACAATAATAACACGCGCGTCTTCTGCGACTGAGTCAGTGACGTGCGACCACGATAACAATCGCATAATGGAGGCACTTGTGTTATCCGAGTTTCATTAGTGGCTACAAGGTGGCAGCACATTATCATTCGACAACAACGCGGAAGTCTCATTGCTGGTTTGTCACTACCCTTTCTGATCGCTAACTAAAAGTAAGCCGGTATATTTTTGATTATGTTGCCTGGTGCCGTAGATGTGGTTGGATAAATTTAACGTACGATAGTTTCTTCCTTGACCGAGTTTCGTTGCTACCGGATTACCCAGCCACATGTGGGCGATAATGAAGAATATTTTGCAATAACACTTCAGAATAACAGGACGAAATCGTCTGATCGCAGGATCCAATTGTTTTGTTAATTATCAGACTCTCGTCTTTAGATTCTAATATTAAAAATGTAGGCGATTTTACTTTGTGACCTAAGACTAAGTTCTACCATGATAACGACCACCTAGGCTATAGACTACAGTATACTATAATCTATAAAATTATAGTATAATATAGGCTAGCCACCAAACTTAATACGGTAAAAGGATGTCACATGCTGTATAAACGGCACAAGTCAGCATTTGTTTGCAGTGTAACTTTATTAACGTATGGTGCAATGAAAGGTGCAATACACACATAGACCCATACCAACGGTTTGAAATATCTCACATAGCTAAATGGTACGCAGAGTAAGTATACCACCGCAAATACTCAGGCGTATCACTTAGCGCTTTGGGGATGCATGCCCCAAAAGCGCCCCACCGCCTCTCCCCAAAGCGCACCTCCTGTGTCAAAATGGATATGAAAAAATGAAAGTTTTTGATCTGAAAAAGAACTATCCTGAAGAATGTTCAGTAATTATAAAAGATATGTTGTGTCCCTTCCTATCCAGAGCATCGAGCATTGTAACTCTGTCTCTTTTCATCTCAATCGTTCCGGTTGCTTCATATTATTCTCTTTCTCGTCATATGGCCAACGTATTCTGCATGTTGTTTCATGGTTTTAAACATAACCTTCCTTTGAATATTTACTGGTCTATATTCCGTTTAGCAATGGCTCAACTACTTTTCCATCCTTTATCTGTACATTATTTGCATTTCCTGGAAGGCAGTAATGTCGTAATGTTACGAGATTATGCAAAGTATTGCAATATGCTAATAACTTAGATGATGGGGAAGGGATTATAGTATGGACACCCACAAGGAGCAATATCAATATATACATTACACACTTATGGTAAAGATAACGATTATGATCGCGTGGGATTATGATTACTCTGTATTTTAACAACTCTAGTGACTACGAGTGAATACAAAAATAAAGTTCATGATCAATAGATGATTTGTGTGGTCTGTCAGGCAAGGTATACTAGTCTTATTGCTGTTTTAAACTTGGCTTGTACAGAAGTAACACTTAAGATCTTCTCAGTAACCATCGACTCAGCTCTCTTTATTCATGTACATGAGTAATATCCAATTTTAAATTGGACGCAGGTCACGCATGTACAATCAACATCGTGCTCTGAGGCCGAATTCTACCAAGCGAGGTGGATGGGCCGAATTCACCAGGCTGAATTCACCGTGGGCCGAATTCACCAGAGTTATGGGCCGAATTCACCAAGCGATGTGGGCCGAATTCACCGGGCCGAATTCACCGTGGGCCGAATTCACCTGTATCCATAACGACCACCTAGGCTAGGCTATAGACTACAGTATACTATAATCTATAAAATTATAGTATAATATAGGCTAGCCACCAAACTTCTTCTTCATATTAAATATAGTATACTTTTCGTAAAATTACTATTGCATAAGTATAGACAGTATAGTCTTTATAGCCTAGATACATATGAACACTACGTTATCAAACAATTACTTTTACATTTCTGTGACATTCAAGTCACACCAAGTCTAATTTAATTAAACAAGCTTAAGCTCGACATCTCCGTTGGTTGTTCCTGGCTACCACGTCAGGGCATTGCGCATGCACATGCACGGCATTTGTAATTATAAATTTACCTGTTTGTATACATACACACATATAAATATACCTACGTGCACATATAAACACCTATAATAAACAAGTATTATATATATGCTCACACACATAAAATTACGAGTCTTCGGTTATAGTAATGACACAGAACATTATTTGTACTGCGACACCTCGAAACAATATTGATTTTACCGTAGCTGCAGAGTTACAGGTTGCCACCGCCAGAGATGTCGAGTTTTAGTTTAGTTTGTTTTGTGAATTTTGACCACATAGTCCAATGTCCTCTTGGTGTATTCATAAAATATATATACAAACTTGAGTGCTGTACATTGGCTAGAACTTGTAAAATCCTCAATATATCCAGATAGCATCTATAGGTGCAGCCACATAGGCGCAGACCAATAATCTATTATACTATTCGTAAAATTACCATTGTATAAGTATAGACAGTAAAGTCTTTGTAGCATAGATACATATTTTGCATAATATATGAAAACTACATTATCAAAAAATTATATTTACATTCCTGTAAAAATCAAGTCACACAAAATCTAATTTAATTAAAAAACTAAAACTCGACATTTCCGGTGGCATACACACCTATAATTATCAATATGCCTACGTGCACATATAAACATATATATAATTAAAATTATTATACATATATACATGCTCAGACACATAAAATTACGAGTCTTCGGTTATAGTAATGACACTGGACACAGTTTCTATGAACGTTATTTGTATTGCGACACCTCAAAACAATATTGATTTTATGGTAGCTGCGGAGCTACGGGTTGCCACCGCCAGAGATGTCGAATTTTAGTTTAGTTTGTTTTGTGAATTTTGCTCTTTATCGACATGTGTGTGTACATTTTTGATAACGTACGACAGAAAGTTAAAGATCGCCCGAATTGATATAGTTTCTGGTTTCGGTAGTTAGTGTAATGTAGCTTCAACATCATAATATCAATAATCACGTGGTTAGTTCAGAATTTTTCAAGTCTCAAGATGGATTTTTAAACAAAATTATCAATCTAGCTTGTATTACTGATTCAGTTAGAATATTCCTTTGTTCAGGCACTCGAAGAGGGAATGCGTTTTCATAGATTTAATTTTGCTTTTTGCATAAGTAATGTAAGACTCTTTTCCTGATTTTAGTGACACATCCTTCCATTTCAGGGTGTCTAGTGTGGATTCATCATCATACATCAATAATATTTTCTGGCATCATTTTACTGATTTCTGTCGTGTCTCCTTTTAGCCTTCGTTATACTAATGTGCGACTTTCTATGTAGTCATAGTTTACAAAACGATATATAGAATGTATATAATTTGTTACAATAGAAATCATAAAATTTTCTGCAATTTACCTGTCTGTTAGTATTTCTAATGTTACCTACATCTACAGTGCTGACATATCTTGTTTCAGTCGACTGTGGTGCTATCAAAGGCTGCATGTGTCAGAAGTGGCTACAATGACCTGATCAAGTTGCACAAACACATTCGCATTGATAACAACAACTGATGAGTTGTCAGCTCCAAAACAGCATAGGACATTGAGCCAAGTCACTGAATGTCCACATGTTTGCCAACAGCATCAAGAGAAAACGTGACAGTGTCTCCCGTGGAACAATACTTACATGTAAGCAGACACCAACTCCCTCTTGGTGAAGGCATCCATTCAAGTGTGACCGTTATGGAGTGAACATTTAACGACTCATCTTGACTTGTGGAAAAAAGTGAAATTGTGGCAAATCGTCTTCTCAGAGTAAAACTTTGAAACTGCACATATATGGACATTCATACTGTGGAGAAACCTGTAAATGTTACACCTCTGCATACTTTCTTGTAGTGTGTGACTAAACTAACAGCTATTCGTGTGCACCCGACTGAAGAAAACCCTTCAAATATCAGCATTGTAACATACATGTGCACCAGCACTTTTGATCAGAATGTTTACATTCTGTAATAATATTACTAATTTCTGGTGAAACGTTACACGCGGGATGTATATGAAAACATGATAGAACAGGAACTATTATCAACATGTTTGCGAATTTGCACACTCGAATCATTCAGAAGAGATTTGTATGTGACATTTGTGGAAAACATTTTGTAAACAACAGTAGCTTAACGGTACATGTGCGCAGTCACACTGGGGAGAAACCATTCACATGTGATACATGTGGTGCACAATTCTCACGATATAGTACTTTGAAGAAACATGTCGGTATCCACCCTGGGGAGAAACCCTACAAATGTGATACATGTGGTGCACAATTCTCACAATATAGTACTTTGAAGAAACATGTCTGTATCCACAATGGGGAGAAACCCTACAAATGTGATATATGTGGTGCACAATTCTCACGATATAGTACTTTGAAGAAACATGTCCGTATCCACACTGGGGAGAAACCCTACAAATGTGATACATGTGGTGCACAATTCTCACAAAATAGTACTTTGAAGAAACATATCCGTATCCACACTGGGGAGAAACCCTACAAATGTGATACATGTGGTGCACAATTCTCAAAGAATAGTCACTTGAAGGCACATATCCGTATCCACACTGGGGAGAAACCCTACAAATGTGATACATGTGGTGCACAATTCTCACAAAATAGTACGTTGAAGAAACATATCCGTATCCACACTGGGGAGAAACCCTACAAATGTGATACATGTGGTGCACAATTCTCAGAGAATAGTCACTTGAAGGCACATATTCGTATCCACACTGGGGAGAAACCCTACAAATGTGATACATGTGGTGCACAATTCTCAGAGAATAGTACTTTGAAGAAACATATCCGTATCCACACTGGGGAGAAACCCTACAAATGTGATATATGTGGTGCACAATTCTCACACAATAGTACTTTGAAGAAACATATCCGTATCCACACTGGGGAGAAACCCTACAAATGTGATATATGTGGAGCACAATTCTCAGAGAATAGTTACTTGAAGGCACATATCCGTATCCACACTGGGGAGAAACCCTACAAATGTGATACATGTGGCGCACTATTCTCACAAAATAGTACTTTGAAGATACATATCCGTATCCACATTGGGGACAAACCATACAAATGTAATACATGTGGTGCACAATTCTCACAGAATAGTCATTTGAAGAAACATATCCGTGTCCACACTAGGAAGAAACCCTACAAGTGTGATATATGTGGTGCACAATTCTCACAAAATAGTAGTTTGAAGAAACATATCCGTATTTATATTGAAACCTTACAAATGTGATAGCTGTGGGGCACAGTTTTCCAGGAGTGGTTCGCTAAAGACACGTGTAAAGCGCATTCACACCGGCAACCTCCTTCAGATGTGACATCCGTGGCCCACTGTTTAAAAACTAGTAGTTATAATAGTGATACTTTATACACACATAGAATGTTAAGAAAGGAATAACGGAAGTTATAAAAACTATCGTAAGACAAATAACTATTTGGCAATTAAAAATATCTGTGCGACGCATGACAGAGATTCTGAGAGCTGTGTCAAGTCCAGTCTGAATGTTGCCTTGTCAACCACAGCCACAGCAGGAATATAACATTGATATAAATGTAGACTTTATATGAGACTCACTGCAGAGTATCATTGTTTCTGTTGCACTGCACAAATTGTGAAGTCATTGCTTATACTTGTATACGACCAGTGCAGGATTTGTTGGTTTTATCAAAGTGTCTTATTACTGAATAGTCCTAGTATAAAATTGTCCTATTACAAAAAACATCCCATGATAGAAATGTCCTAGTACCGAAATGTCTGTTACCAACTTTTCACGACCAAATTGACCTTTACTAAACTGTGTGGCTATCATCTGACTCACTACGGAGTATCATTGTTTCTGTTGGATTGCACAGTTTGTCAAGTCATTGTTTATTCTTGTGTATATGACCAGGGCAGCATGTAAGGCGTGGCAGTCGCGGCAATCGCCCAGGAACACCACAATATAACTTTTATGGGTGCGTCCACGAAACGCTTCTTGGGTAGTTTCTTTGATGTCGAAACGTTTTTAGGCGTAACTTGAGTGCTTCAGTATGATGCAAACTAGTGGTCTAAATGTACAATATTCGTATTTTGCCCTAAGTCCCTAGTGTAGAAGAGAGGGACGAGTTAGAACTATAATGATGTGATATCCACTCAGTGACTGGCTTGAGTTCTGAATCCGACCATGTGTATGACGAAAGGTGGTCGTATCCTTTGTTTGACTAAGCTGCACTTCTGAATTCCTGTGTTGAATGTGTGTTGTATTTGACTTCAAGCTTTGTAGAACATAGTTGACCACTATAAGAACGAGTTTTAAAAGGTCACTATGCTATATTGGTAATACTGTTGTCACTATACTATATTGTAATACTGTTGTCACTGTACTATATTGGTAATACTGTTGCCAACTGTTGGTTGTTCCGAGGGCGGATGTAACGGATTCAATAAAAACGGATGCAGCTACAGCTTTTGTCATTGTCAACTCCCAAATTTCCCATCCCACTTTGCCCCAAGCTAAATGTGAATAATCACAAATATACAAACATCCGTATAGGTGATACTCTCACGCACACACACATACACAGAGGCCCCACAATATATTTTTATGGGGCGTCCACAAAATGTTTTTTGTTAATTTGGTGTCGAAACATTTGCAATATATTATGGTTTACTATAATTCACCATGATTTTCTTTGGATGTATCATGGTTTACCATAATAAACTGTAGTACATTTTAGCAGGGATGTGGTTGTTCGGATACATGTAGGGGTGGTTCGCACATTTCTAGTTATTCTGTTAAGCAAGATGACCAGGTATGATGGGAATTTAGGGAACACAATGACAAAAGCTGTATATATTTATTGTTCTACGTTACACCCACCCATAGAACAAGACACAGTTAACAGCAGTATTTTCAATAGAGTAGTGACCATTTAAAACTCCTTCCCATAGTGTCAGTCTCTGCTTTACACAGCATGGACAACACAAATTGTAGTGATTTTCCTTGCAATATTACACCTGTCCAATTCACACAAATAAAGAGTACACACGACCCACCATTGGTCATATGCACGTATAAACAACGAAATGACAGATTGTGCAAAGGAAATGAAACGATAATAATGTGGAATGAGTCATCCCAAAGAGGCGGGGAGGGGGTTGTTGTTAGAGATTGTTTGCTGGAAATTCAGCGTTTCAGTACGTCTGAATACATATCCCGTGGTGTCGCCCTGTCTCAGGGGTGATTTTCAGAGAAAATCCGGGAGGACTGCCTCTGTTCCGGGAGACCGGGAGATACACCCAAAATCCGGACGTGTCCCAGATTTCACTAGATAATTGGCACGTGTATAGATGCCAAATCTAAATGCAATGATGAAATGCAAATGACAAAACAAAAAATCGTACATTCAATAACAGATTAAAGTGCGCAAGAAAGCTCTCAGTGAGACTTGCCAGGATAAAACCATTTTTATTATCCCAATCCAAATAGTTTTACATAAAAATGTAGAAGTGATATATGCAAAAATCCTAAATGTTTCCATTTTGAAGAATTAGCTATTTGTATTTGTTTACATTTTGGAGAATTAGCTATTTGTATTTGTTTACATTTTGGAGAATTAGCTATTTGTATTTGTTTACATTTTGAAGAATTAGCTATTTGTATTTGGTTTTATGCTTTGTAGAACTTAGTTGACCACTGTAAGAACGAGTTTTAAAAGGTCACTATACTATATTGGTTATGCTAATGTCACTATACTATATTGGTAATACTGTTGGCACTATACTATATTGGTAATACTGTTGTCACTATAATATATTAGTAATACTGTTGTCACTATACTATATTGGTAATACTGTTGTCACTATACTATCCCAATCCAAATAGTTTTACACAACAATGTAGAGGTGATATTTGCCAAAATCTTAAATGTTTCCATCTTTGAGAATTAGCTATTTGTATTTGGCTTCATGCCTTGTAGAACATAGTCGACCACTGTAAGAAAAGGTCGCTATACGATATATATATATATATATATATGGCTACGTATTTCAATAGACATTCAGGTTAATGTCTTACAAAACTGTACTATTGCAGTTATTAGCATTATTATTGTTTAAATGTGTGTGTAGACTGATTTATTGATTTTACATTAACACTACTGACATTATTATTACTATTATTATAATTATTATCATCAAACTAATACAATTTATTATGTAGTAACTGAAGTTATTACATTGGCGCGCTATTTTCAATTATTACCACTATTCTTGTTATTTACCGTTATCAGGATTGGTGGCTATGCATCAATCTTCCTGTAGCGATTGTGTCCTGTGTGATGCGGTGTGTGGTGTGGTGTGTGACGTGGTGGTATGTGGTGTGGTATTGCGTGTGGTGTGGTGTAGTGTGGCGAGGTGTGTATGGTGTGTATGGTGTGTGTGGTGTTGCATGTGGTGTTGTGTAGTTGAGCGTGGTTTGTGCGGTGTATGGTGTGTGGTATTTGATGTGGTGTTGCGTGTGGTGTCCTTCAGCTTATTCAAATCATCTAGAAATCCACCATTTTAAAGTCGACACCTTCTACAATCATACATGAAAATATGCATACGCAAATGCATATATATTGTATATTGCACGCATGACATAATTGTTTTCATCAAATACATTATTTGGAGATTTTACATCATATAACATTAGAGGGACCTACTCCGATTATGAAAGTCACATCTAGATTAAATAGACTATATGCGATGCCCATAATGCTACTATGTAATATCAAGCTGCATTTATTTAGGCTCGAAATGTAAATGTGTTATCGGAATAATTTGTAATATGTGCTACATCATACAATTAAAACATTTTGAGATTAACGTTAAACCGTTGCATGGCAATTTAATACATTCAATACTCAAAAATGAATATATAATAATCCTGTCATAGCTATGTATTCAGTGTTGTGAACTTCAACCATTGTCATCAAATAAATTATTCGGAGATATTACATCATATAACTTTAAAGGATCTACTCCAATAATTAAAACCATATCTAGATCAAATATATTATATAATTCGATGCCTATGACAAGTCACAATGTTACTGTTATAATGTGAAGGTACAATGTTAATATATAATGCAAAGCTGGCAGTCCGCTCCTGGTGCGATCAGCCACAGCCAGAGCTTGCGCCCGAGAAAATACCTCACCGGGTCTTCCGGGTACAACAATATGGAACCACCCTACTGCGCGTGTTAGCGCGTCTGATGAAGTTCAGTCAAGTGTTCGCGAACTTGACGGAGAAGTGCTCGGATGTATATAACGAGAGTATGACAAATAAACGGCACAGATCTGACTACGTATTACAATAGACATTCAGGTTAATGTACTGTCTTACAAAACTGTACTATTGCAGTTATTAGCATTATTATTGTTTATATATGTGTGTAGACTGATTTGTTGATTTTACATTAACACTACTGACATTATTATTACTATTATTATAATTATTATCATCAAAATAATACAATTTATCATGTAGTAACTAAAGTTATTACATTGGCGCGCTATTTTCAATTACCACTATTCTTGTTATTTACCGTTATCAGGATTGGTGGCTATCCATCAATCTTCCTGTAGCGATTGTGTCCTGTGTGATGTGGTGTGTGGTGTGGTGTGATGCGGTGTGTGACGTGGTGTGATGTGGTGTAGCATTGCGTGTGGTGTGGTGTAGTGTGGCGAGGTGTGTATGGTGTGTGTGGTGTTGCATGTGGTGTGAAGTAGTTGAGTGTTGTTTGTGCGGTTTGTGGTATTTGGTGTGGTGTTGCATGTGGTGTACTCTTGTGTGGTGTGTGTGTGGTGTTGCGTGTGGTGTGGTGAGGTGCAGTGTGGTTTGTGTGGTGTGTGGTATGGTGTTGCGTGTGGTGTTGTGTAGTGTGTTGTGTGGTGTTGCGTGTGGTGTGGTGTAGTGCAGTTTGTGCGGTGTGTGGTGTTGTGTTGCGTGTGGTGTAGTGTAGTGTGGTGTGATATGTGTGGTGTGGTATGGTGTAGTGCAGTGTGGTTTGTGCGGTGTGTGGTGTGGTATGCGGTGTGGTGTTACATGTGATGTAGTGTAGTGTGGTGTGTGATGTGTATGGTGTGTGATGTGTCGTGTGTCGTGTGTGGTGTGGTGAGTTCTGAGTTCAAAGTCAAATAGCACAAGCCGTGTTTGCTTCATGTAGACTAGAATGAGACACAAGTGAAATCACTTGATGAGTGATGCTTGTCAGGAGGTTCCCTTTAATGTGATATCAAAAAGTTAAAATTGTTACATTAAGTTTTGATTCATATTTGTGGTAACACAGACAGGTGTATGAAGGGAATTACGGGTGGCTATTGTCGAGAAAGTCAGCCTTCCGTAGCGAACTATAAATGTCGATAATTTTCGTTGATTTGTTTGCATGGTAGTTTAGCATTCATAGTTGAGAAATAATGAGGGGTATATCGCAAGAAAGAAATTTGTATAAAAATGGACATTCTATTTATACTCCCATGATAATGTTGTATTGATTAATATGGAATTTCCAGATGTCACATATTTGAGCTGCCGTCAAAAACATACATTATTGAGAAGACGGGTGTGATTTAATGTGTCAGCCAGTTTTGATTTGTAATTATTCTAAGTGACATTCTTCGCGCATCTTTCAGATCAGTCAAGAGGATTGACAAAAATACTGACTGTCGTGATATCAATTGTGGTGATAATCGTGATGATACCTGCCGTTGTTAGCACATTTCTATGGAATCGGTATGTGTCCTTGTTACTTCCCTTTGTTACAATCAGTTCGGTTATCTCGATTGCCAAAGTGTTCTGCCTGTCAGCGTTACACCCACAATTCACTGAAGTTACGTTTTATGTTAAGATGTCGCTAGGGTCGCTGCATGGGAGAAATATAGGTGACGTTACGACATACATACATATTTACAAACAAACAAACAACGAAACAAACAAACAAACAAAGACATACACACGTACGTACGTACATAAACACATATATACATACTACATACATACGTACATACATACATACATACATACATACATACCCACACACATACATACATACATACATACACACACATGCATACACACACACTTACATGCGCACACACACATATAAGCATACACACAAACAAACAAGCGAACAAACACACACGCACGCAGGCACATATGCACACACGTATATATATGTATATACACACACACTCATACGCACATACACACACACAAACAAATACATTCTCACACATGCGCACACAATAATGCGCGCACACGCACACAAACACCACCCAGCCACGCGCCCACCCATCCACCTCTCGCACATGCGCGCACGCGCACACACACTATCACACGCATACACATTCACACACACACATATGTACACACACAATCACGCGCATGCACACACATACACATGTACGCAGACACACACACACACACACACACACACAAGCGCGCGCGCGCACACACACACACACACACACAGATACACACACACACAAACCACACCCAATACACAGTAGTGGAGATATGTATCACAAGTGCAATTTTCGTCATTGAAGACACTGCTCAATGTCTACGATGATGAAAGTCATACTTGTGATACAGACGCCAACAGGGACAGGTGGATAATGAGACAAGACGGGCGGAGACGAAACAACCGGAAGCACGACTGGAAAATACTGCGAAGGACGAGCAGGAGGAGAAGGGGAATAAGGCATATTTTCAGTAAACAAAAATAGGTATCATTGTAGTGTTGGGAGTAAATAATTATGGAATGTTCATTCTCATAATCAGTAAATATAAAATAATGTTTCATGTGTGATCTGCAGCATTTCACACAAAAAACGGCAGCAAGAAATGTGCTACTACAGCTGCATCTATACATGTTTATATCTTAGGAATAGTCAGTGTTTACCGGGGTTGTTCCGGAGGAGGGAGGGGGCGGGTTGATACAGCATGCAGACATTAGCAGAATATGCTCTTTTTCAAAACGGTTAAAATTTTAACTATTTTTTTTTACAAGGTGTTCATTGGCATTACGTGACTTAAAAAAATTTCAATTTCATTACAGTGATGCCTGTTCTTTGTCAATATTATAGACTGATTTGAATTTTGCTAATCAGTACAGCGCATTGATATTTGTTGTTTTGTTTTCAGTATACAAATTCATATCAGTGTCTGCCATGTGTAACTACTACACATATTCATGTTTGAAATTTTAACGTTCTGCCTGAGGTTGAATGGTCAAGGTGAATGTTGGAAATGACAAAATGAGGTGTTATTGTGATGCTAACAGTATATTTTCCTAGCCAAGTATTCAAAGGTTCATAACATGTATGTTTACCTTCTTAAAAAAATAATAATTTATTTTATAAACTTATTTCTGAGTCAGCGCCATATGGTTAATACTTTTAAAGGTGTATTAATATGTATGTGGGTATAATATAAGTGCAGAAGTCAACTTAGTTTTCCATGTCCAAGATGCTATTATTAAAATGTGTATGAAAACAAATATATATGTAAATGTGCACATTACTATTTGTTGACAACTTGTATGTGGTTGATTGTTATTAATTTGAAATTACCTGGATTGATCGAATGTCGGCCGCCCGCAGACTATGTATCCTCCCTGTGTCTGTCTGACCAAGGTGACCGCCTTAGCTCCTCTTTTGCCTCCTCTCATTCCCATTCTTGGGTTGCAGTGTGGCCTCTACCAAAATCATAATTCAAGTTACATATTATGCATTCATATATTGCTGTGGTGAGAATATATATACATATTGGTAAATACACAAGAATAGCTGGCATATTTCAGTTGAAAGGTATCACAGGATACCAACATTTTACATAAACTATAGCCAGGCACCAAGGACCACAACGGAAAAAAGTTCGAGCATAATCTTGTGTAATCCTTATATATGGTGTATTCTAGCTGTATTTAAATTTTATGTATTTACACGTTTACATTTTTATATTGAATAAAATCATTATCACCATCATGGACATGGTTGTCATATAAAAATCTCAATTATTTTGCATAAACTACAATGCAAATCAACAACATTCTGCAGTAATAATATCAAAATTTGAGTCACAAAACACTGTTTTAATAATTATGATCACCAGTATAATACTCCCGTGTTTGACGTTCTGTTGCACGAAATTACGGATGCTCCCTGAGTAAGTATAAGTTACTTGCAATATCAAAAGGGGCCTACTGCCAAACCAATGTTACTTGTCATTTCGCACCCTCACGTCATCTATTCTCTATATGTATTGTCGTAATAACATAGTTTATTAACAAGATCCTACGTAACCAAATACAATGCATATCAAATATTATACTCGTTGTCACAACCTCTGGCTCTGACTGAATCTCTGACAGATATCGTCATGGACCTGGTGACTGGCTTACCCTTAGGCTTAAATACTTAGTCTTAGACTTAGTCAGCCTCGTGTCGAGTGTAGACGTTCGCAAGTTGCAATTATTGTTGAATAAATACACGGCTACGCGTTCTTGTTGTTAACTGCGATAGTGTAATACGTACCTTCGTACAACCACTTTGGAATCTTCATGTTGATACACCAAAGCACGTGTATGTTGTTATTGTTTTCGAATGCGTGGGATGCCGATCTCGCGTAAAGCACGTGACCGAAATGGCGCAGGAGGTCGACAGCGCAATTGGCTTTCGTCAGCTATACCCGGTGTAACGACAAATATGTTCTTTTAGACGATTAAAAAACAAATACGCACTTTTTTTATTAAACTGACTGTGCGCCCTAGTTAAACTATTCACACATTACACATCTGGACCTAAAAGAACCGGATTGGCGATGGGCAAACGAATTGGTTGAGGACCTTTAACCAGTTACAGCTACAATCAACGATATCACGCCTGTGGTTTACTCAGAATTTGTTTTTCCCATTTTAAGAGGGGGGATTCTAGTGAAATCAGTCAATTGTTTTGTTAATTATCAGACTCTCGTCTTTTGATTCTAATATTAAGAATGTAGGCGAGGCGAGTTTACTTTGTGACCTAAGACTAAGTTCTACTATGATAACGACCACCTAGCCCTAGGCTAGGCTATAGACTACACTGTCTACAGTATACTATAATCTATAAAATTATAGTATAATATAGGATAGCCACCAAACTTCTCCACATATTAAATATAGTGTACACTTACTATTGCATAAGTATAGGCAGTATATTACTTATAGCCTAGATACATATTTTGAATAATATATGAAAACTACAGGTTGCCACCGCCAGAGATGTCGAATTTTAGTTTAGTTTGTTTTGTGAATTTTGCTCTTTATCGACATGTGTGTGTACATTTTTTATAACGTAAGACAGAAAGTTAAAGATCGCGCGAATTGATATAGTTTCTGGTTTCGGTAGTTAGTGTAATGAAGCTTCAACATCATAATATCAATAATCACGTGGTTAGTTCAGAATTGTTCAAGTCTCAAGATGGATTTCTCGGAATCCCAATATATAACGACCCGTTCGCCCATTAGCAGGAGCAGCTGAGCGGTATTGTGTATTCGAATAATTGCTTCTACTTCTTAAACATTGCATGTAACACGAGCCAAGGGTGGTTGAAATTAGTTTTATTATGACAACCTGACCTGCCGACATTCACTGTTGTAGTGAGCGATTTCATAGGCTGAGCTTAAATTCAGAGTTTCGCAAAGCAATCAGCCATGGGGTACTGCTGGCTGGCACTGAAGTAATCAGCATGAGCGACCCCTGGCGCTCGAGAATGGACTCAGCTAACTTCCGCACTTCGCGTATGAGATCTGCCAGGACTAATTTTGCATGGCAAACAGCCCTGGCTTGCGAGGAAGACGCAAACCAACAATTCCTCGGATTTGTGCGCGACCGTACTGTTTCCGCAATCAAGACTACCACAGGGACGCTGTACAGCTCATTCATCGAACTTCCTATTGATGATTACTTACTCCTTAATAAAGGTTTATGATTCCGGGTAACGCAACAGGCAAGTTGGCGTATAAAGGTGCATTCTGAATATGTTCAACGTGAGCAACATTTACTTATTAATAATAATTCATTTTGGTCGTACTTGCTACCGTATATATATATATATATCACTGTGAGATTTTATTTTATTCAATAAATTATGTTTTTACAAAATTACGGTCGCTATGTCCGACAAGCGGAACAATAAATGTATGACACGCGAGTTTAATTGTTCGTCTTTTACGCAAGTTTATCTTAAAATTTCATATTATGTAAAACAAGTTTATATCGAGTTGAGAAAGTGATATACAGTTTATGGGGCCTGTAGATTCACTGGTAATTTGTATTTGAAATATGAAAATAAAGAAGAACGAAGTTCTCTTGCATTTCATCACGTATTTAATAGTCAATCCGGTCTAATGATACAATAATCAAACAAGCTGTTACTGGTGTGGTGGAATACAGTCAATCGCGGCCCGGAGGCTTCCGGTTACGGGGAGCGTCTATTGTAGATATGTAAGTAGTAAGCGGGAGTGTTCATTATTTCCTATCTCCCTCTAAGCTTTTACGAAGAGTGTCTGAGTAATAAGCTGAGAACATTTAGAATGGCGTGATTAAACATTTTAATGCTATAAGTCTTACTGAAAGTTCATTTCATCTCGTTATCAGTGTGCCAACCCGGTGCCTTGGGTTCACGGTTGGAGCGTCTCACAGCAGGTTCTGGAGGTGCCTTGGGTGGCAACGGTGACGTCAGCGGTATGATACGTCTAGCTGGTGGTATCGAGCTCGGCATTATCGGGCGGCTCGGGGTAGCGATGGCCAGTGTAGGGTGGTGTGACGGCGTAGTGACAGCCGTAGGGGCCACGGGAGATGGTGAGCCGTGAGACGGTGAGCGGTGAGTCACGTCTGGGGCCGGAGCCGGGCCAGCAGGTGTGGTGGGGGCCACGTCGGGCGGCGATGGCAACATCGGTGGGATCGTACGTGGGGGCGGCGGGGTCGGGGCTAGTCTCGTGCCGAGGTCTACATCGATTGGCCGAGGCGGTTCCGGGGAAGTGATCGGTGTGAACTTCCGTAGGAAACGACGGTTGCGGAGCGTCACGCGACCGGATCCATCGACTTTGACCTGGTATTGGTCATGCTGTTTGACTTCCACGACCGTGCCGGTGCGGTCCCATTTGTTCGGGTGTTGTCCAGTTTGGTTCTGGATGCGGACATAGTCACCCACTGCCAGTGCGGGCAGGCGCCTGGTGTGTTCGCTCCAGTACTCGTGCGTCTTGATGTGCCTTTTGCGGAGTGCGTCTTCGCGGGCACGTAGTGTGTCGCGCCAGGTGTCGTGGGGGAGATACTTGCCGGGGATCACCGGGATGAAGTCACGTATCATGCGACCAAATACACACATTGCTGGTGATATCTTAGTGTCTGGGTCTGGCGTGTTGCGGTATTGTAAGACCGCTCGCTGTACTGCATCTGTGTCCAGATCGCCCTTCCCGCCGGTGTTGTCCGTTATCAAGCGCTTCATTGTCTTAACAGCGACCTCCGCGCGGCAATTGCTATGGGGGAAGGCGACTGAGGACAGCCTATGTTTCACGCCCCATGTGCGTAAGAACTGGCGGGTGTCGGTCGATGTGTATTCTGGACCGCCGTCCGATGCAAGCTCCTCCGGTGTCCCGTAGGTCACGAAAGTCTGTCTCAGAATGTTAACCAGGCCAGCCCCGCCCGCCGATGCCTTCGCGATGATGGGCCAATTCGAGTAGCGATCGACAACTACTACGTAGTGCACGCCCTTGTACGAGAAGAAGTCGGAGCATATCGCCTGGAACGGGTAGACGGGCAATATGGGCCGGGTGGGCGGCGCGGCTGGCTGGGACGGGGCCATGCGATGGCAGTGCTCGCATTCGTTGCGGACCTTGGCGATGTCCTCTGTCATACCGGGCCAGAATATCGATGTTTCCGCTCTTGCCGTCATCATAGACACGCCCTGGTGTGCTGCGTGGAGGGCGGCCAGCACGGCGTGTCGTAGCGCGAGTGGGATGATGATACGATCCTTATAGATGGCTACGCCGTCGGTCGTCGACAGCTCGTGTCGGTACAGGTGAAACTGTCGGATGGACACTGGCATCTCGCTCCGAGTCTTCGGCATGCCGTCCTCGATCAGTTCAGTGAGTAAGTGCATGTCGGGGTTGCTCGCGGTGGCCTCTCTCACGCGATCCCATGTCACCGACCCCAGTATCCCGGTGGCGTCACGGTGTGTCAGTAGTTCCGAATCAGCGTCGTCTGGTTCGTGTGTTCTGACCAAAAGCAGTGCGTCGGGGTGAGTGTGACCCCATAGGATATCCGATAGTGATGCGTGATCGTCCGGGAGGTCCGTCTTCACCGGGCGCCCCGTAGGGCGGCGTGACATTGCGTCGGCTGCTTTGTTTTTCATACCCGGCACGTGAGTAACACGGAAGCGGTATCGCAGTGTTTTCTCTTTCAAGTTACGTAGTCGCGAGTTCGGTATATCCTCCAGGGAGCGATCGCCGAAGATCTTCAAGAGTGGCTTGTGATCGACCGCGATGATGAGATCCTCGCAACCAAGCACGAAGTAGCGTGCTTTATCCAGTGCGTCGGCGACTGCCAGTGCCTCGCCTTCAATCGGGGCGTAGCGCGATTCCGCCGCGTGTGTAAATCGGCTACCGACCAGGGTCACTTTCCAGCCGCCGTTGCAGCAGTACGGTTTCACCGGCGTGCAACCACAGTGCTTCTGCAGTAGCCAGAAGCCGATTCCGGTTTTCGACCAGTCGGTGGCGATGCAGGTCGGCTTGCTCTTGTCGAATATCCTGACGCCGGTCTCGATTTCCTGGACGATGTGTTCCTTCGACTCATCGAATATCTCCTGAAGCTCCGTGTCCCATCGAAATTGTTGGCCCGCCTTCAGGAGTGCGCGGAACGGTAGCATTCGTTCCGCCATGCTGAAGGCGTATGAGACCTGGTTCACGAGACCGAACCATGAGCGGATGTCGTGAATGTTACGTGGCACGGGGAAGTTCAGGATTGCATCAGAATATTTCGGGCTGGGTAGTACGCTGTCCATTGTGATGGTGAATCCCGCAAAATCCACGACGGGGCTGCTAAAGACGAATTTCCCCGGGTTCAGGGTTATGCCATTCCGACCGCACACGTCAAGCCATTGCACGGCCTGGTGGAAGCTGTCGGCGATACTATCCGACCAGAGCAGGGCGTCGTCGATGCATTTCGTGTGGTCGTCTATCCCCGAGACAATCTCGTCGTATCGGCGAGTGTAGCCGTCGCCCGACGCGCGATACCCCTGTGGAGCGACACAGTAGCGGTAACGTCCCCACGGCGTGATGAACGTCGTCAGGTGTTTATCGTCCTCGTGCAGACGCACGCTGTGTTACCCATTCCAAGCGTCGAATACCGTCTTACGCTTGTTCTCGGGGACACCTCGCGCCTGATGGAACGGGGATGGGGTTTGGTGGGTTTCACGTGCCGCATGTACATTTAATGCCTGAAAGTCCACCGTGCGTCTTGGCTTGCCATTCTTTTTGGCACAAATCACCATACGGTGGCACCATGTGACCCGATCGCCGACTGGTACCTTCTCGAGCACACCGAGACGTACATCCTCGTCCAAGCCGGCCTTGACCTCGTCCTGCCAGTGCACGGCCACCGGTATTGGACTGTGTCGTGCGACAGGTGTCGCATCCTTGTCTATCATCAGTCGCAAGGGTGGGCCCGACATCATGGGCAGTGTTTGGTGGGTACATGTGTTGAATGTGCTCGCCGCGTACCGCCTCTTCAGCCACGACTCGATCGCTGCTCGGTTCTCCTCGGTCGCGGGCATCGGTAGGCCCTTGGGGAGTGGCGGCGGTGCTGTGCGCGGTGTGCATGGGCATGGGGTTGGAGTGGCTGCGTCATCTGATGCAATGACCTCGCCAATGGTAGGGAATGTCTCGCTAATCATCCCCAGGTCGATGCACGCGGCCAGTGACAGGAAGATACGATCTGATGTGTTGGTGATGCAGGCGATTTGTCGTGTCTCATGCGTTATGGCCCGGCTGTCGGTACCCGAGAATCGCACCACCATCGCTCCGAGGATAGGTATCCCTCCCTCGTTCGCCGCTCTCATCGTCATGGTGACCGGTATGAGGTCGTCTGCATTGAGCCCCATCCTCTCGGCCACTTGTATGCCCATTAGGCAGCTCTGGCATCCGGTATCTGTCATCGCGGGGAGTTCGGCGGCGCTTACTCGCTTCCTGAGCGCGAAACCGAGGGCACGGTAATCCTCCTCGAATGCTCCGACGTAGACCCGGACGTACGGCTGCGGGTCGGATGCGCGTTTATTCCACCTGTCACAAAGGTTATCGTACAGATGGTGGTCTAGTGCGATTGCCTTGACGTCGGCAACCGGTCCGTTTACCATCGTGCACGGTTCGAAGGCCGCGGACTGTTCGTCACTTGTCTCGGCGGTCTCAGTCGGCCGGCGGGCGTACGCCTTGCCGAGGCAAGCGCGTTCTATGTGGTTCACGTTCTTGCATTTACCACATCGCTTGTCGTACGCTGGGCATTGGCTTCTCCTTATGCTCCACGGCGGGTTCTTACCGTGGCCCTTCTCCGCGCAGAACCAACACAATGCCGTGGGGTCGAACGTATGTTCGGGCTTCGGATCAGGTATCGGCTTAGTTGTCGCCGCGCCCCTGGTTCGCACTTTATGTTGCTTATTGCGGCGGTATGTACTACTCGCCGCGTTAACACTCGGGGTATCCAGCAGGCGCGATGCCGATCGCTTGCCTGACTCACGCGCCTCGACGAACTTAATCATCTCCTCGATCTTCATCTTTTGGTTCTGGTCGCTTATCAAATCCAACTGAATCTCGTCGTCCACTATACCGCGAGCGAGTACGTCGCGCAATATCTTGCCGGCGAAGTCGACCATCTCGTCGCACTCTGCTTTGGTGCACTTGATTCGGTAATCACAGGTGTCAGCTTGACCCTTGATTCGGGCGTAGAATGATCGAATTTGTTCCTCGCGTCCCTGGCGCATGTCATGTAATGCGTACCGTGCCACCATGATGTTCTCACTGCGTACCGCGAGTGCCTTCATCGCCGCTAACACGTTTACCTCGGTGCCTCCGACCATGAAACCTCCGTTTGAACGAGTGAGGTCCCGTCTCAGTTCGTCATCACAACACTCCAATAGCTGAACAACGATGTCGTCTCCCCGGAGGCGTGTGCCGTCTCGATATTCGCCCCACCTGGTTTCAAAGTATGCCCAGGTTTCTGACGTACCAGCTAACGATACGGTAGGGCGTTTGAGCTTTTCCATTTTCCCACCAGGTGTCGCCGCGGCATGAATCGAGTGTGTCAACCCATGAATCTTTAGGAGCTCGACTATTATTGCAGCGTCGTCGTTCCGTGATACGTGGTCACATCCTGGGAATGGACACGCAACCTCAATCACCATGTTTGCAGTGTTAACTGGCTCTAGACAGTTGAATGGCAGAGTCCGCAGGGCTTCAATGTTATCAATAGTTGCGCAGCTTGCTGTCGCTGCCAACAGTTTCCGACGGTTTCCGACGATTTCCGACGGCTGTCGACGGCTGCCGACGGCTGCCGACGGATTCTAGCGGCTGCAGACGGCTGCTGATGGCTGCCGACGGTATTCAGTAAATTTGTCTATTTACCAGTTTCTCCATCGAATAGCCGTCCCGTACTTATCTGCGCCGTCTCAGCAGTGTTTGATTATAAAGAAGAACGAAGTTCTCTTGCATTTAATCACGTATTTAATAGTCAATCCGGTCTAATGATACAATAATCAAACAAGCTGTTACTGGTGTGGTGGAATACAGTCAATCGCGGCCCGGAGGCTTCCGGTTACGGGGAGCGTCTATTGTAGATCTGTAAGTAGTAAGCGGGAGTGTTCATTATTTCCTAGAAAGATCTCATAATGCAATGTTAGCCACTTTTGCAATATTCATCAATCTCGTGTCTGGCTAATCTCTACGGAGTACATCTCTCATGTCCGTAACAATATATATGATCTTCTTTCTCACTGAATGGTACAAAACGAGATACAAGAAACTGTTCATGAGGGAAATGCAACTGTAAATCCACATAGTGCTGCATGAAGCGAAACACGTTAGTGATTCTCTCATCGTGGATGGCATGACGTAACACAGCAAATGTCAAAAGGGGAACATTTAGCGCCAGAGAAACGAAACAGATAATGAGTATATTTTTAGCCGATCGAATCTGTCACCAAGCCAGTGTTTCCAGCGTCACGTCTGACCCTATTGCCTAACGACAGTACCTTGTCTGCTATCTGTCTCTGCATGTGTCAGCACAACGACGACCAGGATTCTGATGGTGGCAAAGGTCAGAGGAATGACGGGAATGATGACAGTTAGAACATATGTGAAGAGAATCAGTGTTGACACTTGTTTGCATTTTTTTGGTACCCCGTATGTATACATCGACATGTTCCACGTGGCGTTTATCGAGTACTTCGCCGCAGCCTGCGCGGCGCCGATTACCCACGTGAAGACGATGATACCGTAGCAACGATTGCGGGTGAGGAGTTGCTCATAGCGGAACGGTTTCAATATGGCGATCATCTTCGACAGGGCCACGCAGCTGAGGCTGTAGAGTGAGATGAATCCGAACCACCAGTAGCAGAACATTTGTGTTTCTGGCAGATATTCGGTCGTGCGGCGTATGCTTGGGGTGGCATCTGATCACAAGGTGGCTGATCGGCATGGCCGTGCAACCACCTACCAAGTCGGCGACGCACAGCGAAAACTTGAATAGTCCAGTGCGGTCCTCGCGCAGTGCGTGATACCTGGGCGGTGACAGCGATGACGAGAGCATTCATGATGATGATTAAGACGATCACCGCACTTATAATGGTAGGTTTTGCGTTGTTAAATTCGTAGACATCCATTGCGAAAATAGTATTATTTTTCAACATTATTTACGATCGGACACCCAGCGATACGGCGATTTTAAGTTACAACACGCAGGCTCATCAATCCCTTACAAAAATACCACTCAAATATCATTGGATGGTATTAGGGTGTATTATGGCCAATGGTATTTGAATGGTCTTCAATGGTATTTTGAATGGTCCTTGTAATTAACCCTTTTTGTACTGTTCAATTGTATTCTGAATGGATTTCAAGGATATTAGGGGGTATTATGGCCAAGAGTATTTGAATGGTATTTAATCCAATCGTATTAAATGGTCCTCTGTGGTATATCATCGAATGGTTTATCACTGAGGGTCATTCATAATCTCATTCAAAATATCATTCAATTGTATTCTGAATGGTCTTCAAACCAATGGTATTGAATCAAATATTCAAAATATCATTGAATTGTATTTTAAATGGTTTTCAATGGTATTTGCCAGTATAATTTATTATACCGTTCTATGGTATACCATTGGTAAACCATTCAGAATACCACTGGATTACATCGAATGGTATACCACTGAAGCATATTGTTGAAAACAATTCAACAAACCATTGAACAGCGTATTCTAAATAACAATTTCAAGCTTACATAAACGTTGAATTCCATTGATTATCACTCAATGTATTCAAATGTTTATGTAAGGTTGAAATTGTTATTTAGAATAAAATGGTTCGTTATGTTCGAAAGTTCATTATTAAAATTCGTTATTTGTGCAGAAATTCATCAGACATCCAATAACAAAAACTTGGGACAGGTTTGTTTATTTGTTATTGGCGAGTTATAAGCGAGTTCGTTATATTCGATATTTATTGTACCTGTGCGATGAAGTTTTAGACAATCTAATGAAGTATAGTTTATCGTAATCCAGTTTATGTTGACGACATATTACTCAGGAACAGAATAGAACAGAAAAAATAGCTAAGATAAATTAACAACAGTTTAATGGTATGCCGGTCTTAATTGTTTGCACATGCGTATGTATGAGCCCTCCTTATTAATACAAGAGGTTCAACCATGCACGTACAGTAATAATAATTGTTGTATATGTCGAATATATAATCAAACTTATGATATAGAAGATGTCTGGGAAAAGACGAGTAGTCAGAATAATAAACTTTAATAACAATGAGGAAAGAATTGCATTTGTACGCGTGCCACAAACGTGAATCAAATTCTGCTAAAACCCTAGAACAAGTGATTAACAGCGAACACAATGTTCCCACCATCATTACCAACTAAATGCAATTCACATGAAAGCTACGTACCAGACAGGTTTCATACAAATCTTGTTCTTACCGCATTATATAAAAAAGATGGGTTGTCTAATGTCGCCCAACACGGATTAACGAGGCAAAATAGAAAGTTATAGCCAACAGGAAATACAGCCTTACATTTAAGTTACAACTACAACTCACAGGGCATGATGATCGACGTGGACACATACAAAGATGATACATCTTACCAACCTTAGGGTGTCCCAGTACAACTAACTACTGAAGGTGTGATCCATGTTCACTCCTTCCGTGACTGTTTTGTTTTAAATTTATTTATGACCTACCTTTTTAATAATCCATGTTTTCATAACAAAACATGCAGTTTGATTAAATACATTTTCCCCCTCAAATTTCTGCATTTGGAAATGGGATATCTCTGGAAATAATTATGCTATATACAAATATTGTTTTCAGCGTTCCATTCAGCAGACACAACTGTTTGAAATGATCAGACAATTTTAAATAGTTTAAAAGAGATAAGCACATTTGTTGCAATAAACAAGGTTTTTTTGTCCTTTACCAAAAACGTTATTTAAAAAATAAAACGTACGCCAAAATAATGTGTGTGTGTGTGTGTGTGTGTGTGCTCCAAACAGAATGGCAGTGTTTCAAAACGTGCCAATGTTGGCTCAAAATGGTGGCCATTTTCTTTGTTACCATGGAAACAGTGGATTGGCCTGAAAAAAGAGTTCAATATATTTTACCCAGTATGGTCCATTACATACTTTGGGCAGACAAAATTGCACAATTTCCACAACTAACAAAATAATTCTATCTACCTGTTGTGTCTAGCCTTATCATCTGGCATATGAATACAAATTGTAAAGATGGTCAATTTTAAGGGGAAGTGAGAAAGCAGATGGTTGTCCAAAAACAAGTTTTACTGTAAACAAAACAGTTTGGCTCTTGATATTAATCATCATAATTTTGTATTATTAAGACATTTCAATATTATATCAAAGTTTTTATTCACACTATAACGACGAAGCGTATAATTGAGTTTTGATATATCGCGCTTTGCCCTGAAATCTTACATATGTACAGTATACATTATATAATACAACGATATTCAATAATTCAGAATACACAAAAACTATACGACTGTTATTGATTTAATTGTTGTGCAGCCTGGAGAAAGCTTGCTTTTGTCCATCATGCAGCGATGACACCAAGCTGAAATACATGGAAAAGAACACAATAAAATACAATGTGTGTGGCTAATATAATATTATACTTGTACTTGTCAAAAAAGTTAAGATCTCAATCTGGGATATTCCGTCCTTCCGAATAGTGATCACAGTCATTATTGTCTATTCTATCAATATATTCTATTAGTGTATATTTTCTAACTGTTTTGTTCAACTGACAGCGTAATGGACAAGGCCTCTTTTTATACCTGCATTTAAGCAGGAATAATGAAAAACGCAAGACATTCGATCTGTCAAACGCAAAGCATGCATAAGTTAGATTGAGAAATTGTCTGCAGTTGGTATCCATGTTATACCACAACTGACGTGCTGCCGGTGCTGGTAATGCATTTCCAAGTTGAAAATGTATATATAAGTTGCGTCATTATCTGCTTTTGTCTAATTAATTAAACTGTACGTTTCTACACCACATAGCAGGAAAGAAACATTGAATTTGAAAATGTCAGTTTGAATTTGGATGGATGGATTGGATGTCACACACTGGTTTGCCATTTGTGAACTTACCCATATATGTTGCAGCAACTTCGTCTAGTATACGTGACCGCGATGTTCCTTTATATAAAATTATTACTATTAGGCTTAATAGTCGTTAAACGTTGCGCACGTAACTGCACGTTGTGCGATAATTGAAACATTGACCGATCGAGAGCACAGAACTAAAATTATTTCGTAACCAGCCGTTAAGTATTATTACTGTTGGTCAAAATGTTATAAAACAACACACAACATTACTACCTTTTGTTTCGTGGCATAAATACGAACGCTGGCCTGATTTGTTCGTTATGATGTTTCTTTCTTTGACCACGACACAAAATCAAATCAGTTCAAAAGTTGGCGCGCATCGAAATGACTCACTGGTAATCCGTAGAGTTATATAAAAACATCGTAACTTAGACATGCATATAATTATTATAATCTTTATTCTGACTCAAACATTCACCACATGACACACAATACATACGTTTCAAAAACATCTACATATACCGTTTATGGTACCACTGAGTTGAAAGTATCATTCAGTTTACCACTGAACGTTCAATGGTTTCTAGGCAAGGGGTACGTTGTCGACGTTCAGAATAATGAATTATGTTTTCAAATATGAATAAGACTCGCCAGTTTACTACTGAGGCTCGACTGTATCCATGCAGTACACGTGGTTTGTTGTGTAACCTTTCAAAGGTATTGGATGGTACTTTTCAAATACCATACCACTGGCACCAACCTGATTGATCACTGAATGGTGCAGTGCTACTGAATGATAAGTTCAAATACCATTGAGAGTACCACTGAGACACACTGAACACTGATTTATCATTGAATGGTATTGAATGATATGTTCAAATATCATTATGAGTACCACCGAAACATGATTAATTGTATCATTGAATGGTTCAGTGGTACTGAATGGTAGGTGTGTTCAAATACAATTGAGAGTACCATTGAGACGCTGAGATGTGTGCAGGGTAACTATCCGGGCCTAAGAAAGGTTAGGTGAGTTAACTACGCAAAAGAAGAATGACATTTCGTGGTATTTGCCAGATATTTAATGGTGCAATCTGAAACGGGTCAATTATCGTCCACTCCATAAATGCTTCCCTAGGACTACGTCGCTCTTGACCAGACAAAACAACCGACCAAGGTTACGTAACAACTACCGAGGCCCAACAACAATCGCTACACCTGTGATTACACAACATCCACCACAGTGCCGAACATGCCACCAAAGACACGACGAAACAGTTCGGACGATCCGGAGGCCCTCGCATTACGTCTAATCGAGTTACTGAGTGACGATGCCGTATTGGCGAAACTCAAAAGTGCGTTGTATCCGCGTGACATTGCGGAACAACTCGATACTCTAAACGGTCGCATCGAACATTTGACAACAGAAATACGAGCGAAGGACTCGCGAATTGCCGAGCTGGAAACGAAGGTCGACACGCTTGAGCAAACAGCTGACAAACTTGAACAATATACTCGTCGCTCAAACTTAACTTTCCACGGCATCGCGGAAAGAAGCGAGGGTGAGGACACAGACACCATAGTCCTCGAGATCATCAATGACAAGATGAAAACTACGCCGCCACTAACTAGAGAGGACTTAGAGCGAAGCCATCGCCTTGGCGCTAAACGAGCCACGGGGTGCCGCCCAATCATTGTGCGCTTTAAGACAGAGCGAAAGCGTGATAACGTTTTCCGCAGTCGCTTTAACCTGAAAGACTACAACAGAAGAAATAGTAATGCACGGGTCTTCGTTAACGAAGATTTAACAAGTCGTAGGTCAATGTTGGCTTATGAATGCAGAAAACTGAAAAACCAAAAAAAGATCAACGACTGCTGGACTGCCAACGCCAAAATTATGGTCAAAGATCTCAGCAATAAAATAAAATAAATCACATGTGTAAATGATTTCCAGTTGTACATATGTGAGTAATCACCAGTTGTACATCTGTAAATGATCTCCAGTTGTACGTTATTGTCATTGAAAGCATTGATAACTTGATAATCTGTAATACATTCAAGATTATTGTGTGATTCTACTTTTTATGTGATTCTATTTTTTATGTATTTCAATTATTATGTATTACTGTTCTTCTGTCGGTTAAAATTATTATCAACATGCTAATTCATATTTTGAAAAATAATAATTACATAATCTACTTATGCTGTATGACCAACTGCAATTAACAGTTTACAGTATTGTTGATATATCTGATGATATATGGGCTATTCATGCCCTTTTGTTTTCTTTTGTTGTATGAATGACATTTAAATAACTAGTATTATAACTAATCGTTTCTCTCCTCATAACATCAGTAATGCTTAATTACTTCTGATATCTTGATACTGGATTAATCAAGACATTATATCTCTTTTATTATTATTTTTAGATTGACAACTGTTAATTTATATGCAGCCACTGTTGATAACATTGCTCACCCCTTTCTCTGGCGTTACGCCTTATATTCATGACCCAACACCCAATCTGTCATGTTTTTTTTCTTATCTTTTATATTTATTTTATTCTAAGTCTAGTCTTGACTACTTTGATATATGCCCTGTCACACACGGAGTACTTCCTAACATTCACATATGCACAGGAAATAAATACAAGTTCACTCTTTTGTAAAATACCTAACATACGTACAAAGGCTGGCTATATTATTGTTTTATGTCCGAACCTAAGCAATGACTTCTGATGTGACATTTCTCTCCCACTTGGGAGGTATCCGAAACTGTTCTTTAATAAATCTTCTAGATATAAACGAAAATAGTACTGAACAAAATGAACCTCAGTTGATCCATTGTTCTTCATACTATGACATCGATGTGTTTCATAAGTTAGCACACAAAAATACTGATAATTTTAGTATCCTAAGCTTAAATATTCAATCCATTAATGCTAAATTTGATGAACTTAAACTTTTTGTAGAGCTTCTAAATACTAAACAATTTAAATGTACCATTATATGTTTGCAAGAAACATGGAAGTCAAATCATGATAATTTATCTCAATTCAGTTTACACGGATATGATCTAATTTGCTCAGGGGAAACATTATAGTGTCAAAGGGGGTTTAATAATTTACGTAGATAATAAATATAAATATAAAGTACTTAAGAATATCAACATGTATGAACATTGGGAGGGGTTAGTAATTCAAGTAACTGGAGGCAGCTTATCAAAAACACTTACTATTGGAAACATATACAGACCACCTAGGTCATTAAATCAAAATATTATAGATTTCATAGTTGAATTTTCAACAACAATGGCTACTCTAGAAAGTTGTAATAATCTAATAATTTCAGGCGATTTCAATATCAATCTACTGAAAATAAACGAGAACAAAATATATAGTGAATTTTTTGATACTATAATTGCATACAGTCTCTATCCACAAATTACCTTTCCAACTCGCTTTACCAGAACTAACGGAACACTGATAGACAACTTTTTCAGTAAATTAAATAAATCAATATTAGATAGCACTGCAGGAATCTTCACTAATACCCTTTCTGATCATCAACCTTACTTCCTAATCATGAGTATCAACGTAAAATCCAAACCTCCTCCAAAATTTGTACGAGTAAATCTACAAAATAAGGTAGCTATGCATAATGTTAAACTAGAGATAAATTCGGATGCAATGTATAACAAACTAAACAAATCTCCTACGGCTGACCCCAATTTAAATTATAACATAATACACGAAGAAATTATGCTTCTAACTAACCTAAAAACATATAACTCAATATTAAAGAAAAATATTCGTACTCTCAAACAAATGTACTTTGAGTCACGCTTTAACCGATATAAAGATGACATTAGAAATACATGGAAAACCATAAATGAATTTATCTCCAAAAACAATTCAAACAACACTGTTTTGTTTAAAAGTAACGGTATAACTATAACAGATAAAACTGTTATTGCAAACCAATTTAACAACTTTTTTACAAGTATAGGTCAGTCGACAGCACAATACATTCATTACAATGGACATAAGGATTATAATTACTACTTAAATGATAATGTCCATTCCGTTTTCAGTCTATTAAATGTTGATGAAGAAATAGTCAAGAAAACCATTGAAAGCCTTCCCAATAAAAGCAGTAGTGGCTATGACGGTATTTCCTGTAAACTTTTGAAAATAATTGAACCCTCCATCAAGAAAATATAGATATTATTTGAATATAATATCTATATTCAAATCTACACATATAAATGTTTCTAGTAATAATTCATTCGGGTTAATAATATTCTTATTATTATATTATTGTGTTTGGTATTTTTATTCATAAAATTGGGTACAGATTATGCTTAATCAGCAACAAAACGGAACAAATTTTCACAGACCACATCTATGAATCTCACTTCCCCACCTCCCGAAACAGCCTCGCTAATGGCCTGCTGGTGATGCTAATGTGGTGTCTGAATATAAAATGAAACCAATCGGTCCACGAATCTCACACCCCACTCTATTGTCCTTTCAGTTAGAAACCCGACCCACTGCATTATGGGGGTGAACTTCAGCGTGAACATGTGGCGCCCTCTGCAGTGTCAAAGGCTTTCTTTAGGTCAATAAAAACTCCAATAGCATACTTGTTGTTTTCCTGTGAGTTTGTAATTTCTTCTACCAAATCTAAAAGAGCCTCAGTTGTTGACATGTTAGACCTAAAACCATACTGACTTGGACTGAGTATATCATATTTTTATAGGAATAAGTCCATTCTGTTATTATATAGTTTCTCCAGAATTTTTGAGAATTGTGGTAATAATGATATTGGCCTGTAATTTGTAAACACATTCTTTTCACCCGACTTAAATAGTGGAACAATTTTCATCCGAAACCCGACCCACTGCATTATGGGGTGAACTTCAGCGTGAACATGTGGCGCCCTCTGCATTGTGAAAAATATAACCCTACACGAGCGTATAGAGTCTGTACTTGGTGCTTTTATCCAGTCTGTTTCACATCTCATGAGAAAATTGTATAAACTATGTTGGTTCTGTGTTGTTGAAAATATTGGACCCACCCAAAATAATTGCCTAATCCGATCAAAGAGTGGAATTTTATTTCCAAGGATGCTGCAAAACAGGTGTTTTGTGTGGTCTTTTCCATATTCCAACATTAGTTTAGTAAAAACTACATAATATTAGGGTGAGATATAACGAACCCACCCGATGTATTTGCTGAATCCGATCAAAAATTGAAATCTTATTCTAAAGAAACAACAAACAAGTGGTGATTGTATCAGACCTTCCCCATAAAGTGACTATAGACTCTTTGACAATATGGTGGACACTATTTACGGTTAATATCTCACTGCTTTGCTTTGTGGTTGCCCAGGCTCCCAGTTGTTGTTGTTAGGAATCGCCGTTGTCAGAAGGTTTCAAGAGGCCGCATTCGGTGCTCTCTGGCAGCAACCGGATTACTACTTATGAGACGCCGTGTACAGACTCAGCTAAGACAACTGTTATTCTAAATTACACCAAGGAAAAGGACGGCTCTTCGACATTTTAGGTGATTTTGTCAATTACGCAATAAAGAACATCGCTTGCAAATATTGCAGATCAGATTATGCAACGCTATTGCCTGTGTGTGTGTGTGTGTGCCAGAATATGTATTTACTTCGGTGACGTGATTGAGGACAGCCGCAGAACTTAATTTTGGCACCAAGAGTTCGAATCATTTCAAAGAACACTTCCAACTGTTTATGAAACAATTATTTTCCTTGTAGGGTTAGGCGAGCCAATGTTTGTTTTGGAATCTTAGACTAGCCTATGATTGTTATTTTAGCACCTATGTCGACGCCAACCCTTGATCGGTGCTGGCCGTTGACCAACTATACAAAGTGTTTCTACAGGCAATCAGTTGATTCAGCAACTAGCGCGACTTACACAGCGATGATATTGTTTCACGTGAAAGGTTGCCAAAATGCTGCGAGTGTTGATAATTACAACATGGCTTTGGCTGTTGATTACCTATAATGCTAATCGTCACCCAGAGTTGTACTTTCAGTCAGCAAATGACGGCTCGTATCGGCGTTAATAACGAGAAGTGAAGCAATGTTCATCACACTAATTGTTTGATAACAAGGCCGAACCCAAGAACACCTATAAGAATCGCCCACACGATCGCCAGGATACGAATATGCATGGAAACTTGTTCGTGTTCTCGTGTATTCGTTAGCTCTGGAGATTCTACATCCCTTACAAAAAGAGTCAATGGTATACCATTGAATACCATTCGGTACCGTTGGACCCTTTAATGGTAAATCAGTAGGATTCAGTGGTACTTTCAATGGTATTTGAAAATACCATTCAATACCATTGAACCATTCGATAATAAATCAGTGTATCAATTGCACTCTCAATGGTATTTGAACATACCATTCAATACCATTCAATGATAAATCAGTGTCTCAAAGTTACTCTCGATGGTATTTGAACATATCATTCAATACCATTCAACGATAAATCAGTAAGTCTCAGTAATACTTTCAATGACATTTGCACATACCATTCAGTACCACTGGACCACCAAATGATAAATTAGGTTTCGGTGGTACTCGCAATGGTATTTGAAATACCATTCAATGAAAAACCTGTGTGTCCCAGTGGTACTCTCAATGATATTTGAACATACCATTCAGTACCACTGCACCATTCAATGATAAATCATGTTTCAGTGGTACTGTACTCGCAATGGCATTTGAACATACCATTCAATACCATTCAATGAACAATCAAGAACAAGAACAAGAAAGAACAAGAAAGTTTCATTTAGACCCCAATTACAATATGTGTATAATATGAAATTAACGTAACATGAACAGGCATATATATATACAAATGCAGTGTAATTTCAAATTAGATGGGGTCTGTGACTCCTATTAAGACAATAACAGTCGCTCTCATAGGAGCCACAGTAATAATTTGTTTCAATTCAATTTTACCGAAGGAAGTGCAAATGTAAATGTAAAAGTAAAAGTGCAGGAAAAGAAAAGAAACCGAGATTACTTGATTACATATATGCATGTACTGGAGTATTAAAGGTATGTTAAAATAAACAAATACTAGTTGTCATTAGTACACTTCAATATACTTGATATGTATGTGTATATGCACAATTATAATATCCATATGCTGATTTATATACATACAATACATATCCATACATATCACATGCATTAATACAGTTTTAATGACTTTGATAGCATGTATAGCAGTTTAATATTGTCCACGTATCTACGTATTTTTCTAATAAATTGTTTTTTGCGTAATTACCAAAACTTCTGAAGCTATGTGTTCCAATCTTCTCTGTGACTAACTTTGAGGTATTGTTAATGACATGTGGCAAACTGTATCTAAGACATCTTTTGGCAAATTCATGTTTTGTTCTGAATGGGTGTAACTCTGTTTTTTCCTTGTGTTGTAATTGTGTACGTAAGCATTTGTAATTATTTTCCAATTTAATAGATAAGCAGGGAGGTCATGATGTACATATTTATAATAAAACTTAAGTTCATGTAATTTTAACATGTCATCAATTTTTAAGATTTTCAATTTTTTGAAAAGTGGCTCAGACTGTGAATTATATTTACTTATAGATAACATTCTCATAGCTTTCTTTTGTATTTTCAACATTCGACTACCTTGGTATCCCCACACCATAATACAATAATTGATATGTGTTAAAAATAACGTATTATATAAGATAATTTTAGTTTCTATGGAAAAGACATATTTTAGTCTGGTTAAGATGCCGACTGTTTTGGAACACTTGTTTGATACTTTTTCAATGTGTTTATTCCAATTTAAATTTGTATCTAAAATAAGTCCTAAAAATTAAATTCATCTACTCTTTAAATGTTTGTACCATTTATATTGAGCGTAAAGTTATCGACAGCTTTATTTTGCATGTGAAAAATCATATATTTGGAAATGTTTCTGTTTAATTATAATTTATTAATGTTTAACCATTCAATTATTTTAAGGAGTTCATCATTTATTGCCGATTCTATATTTCTATTTGGGGAGTTACCTTGAAATTAATTGATGGTGCTAAATAAGGTGGTATCGTCGGCATACATAATAAAGTTAAACATTTCGCTAGCTTTAGGAAAATCATTAATGTATATTATGAATAATTTAAGACCAAGAATAGATCCTTGTCGTACACCAATTGTGATAGGTAGGATATCAGAACTTTCATTTTGAAATTCGGTGTATTGTCTTCTATTGCTTAAGTAGCTATTAAATAGATTCAGGGTAGGACCCTGTAATCCATAATATCTTAGTTTAGTTAGTAATATCGAGTGATCAATTGTATCGAAGGCCTTAGAGAGGTCAAGAAAAATACTGAAAGGAACATAATTTTTATCAATTTGTGTAATTATTCTATCTATTAGTTCAACTGATACATGCTCGGTAGTGTTTTTTTCTAAAACCATATTGATTTTTAACAAATAGATCAGAATAATTAAAGTATGCTGTTAGTTGACTAGATATTATTTTCTCTATCACTTTTGAAATTGTTGGAAGAAGAGATATGGGTCTATAATTTTTAAAATCAGATGGGTCATCTTTCTTAAAAATAGGAATTACTTTAGCGAGTTTAAGTGTATCGGGAAATATACCAGTATTTATTACTTGATTTATTACTAGGGTTAATGGTTTGATGATGGAGGGTTCAATTATTTTCAAAAGTTTACAGGAAATACCGTCATAGCCACTACTGCTTTTATTGGGAAGGCTTTCAATGGTTTTCTTGACTATTTCTTCATCAACATTTAATAGACTGAAAACGGAATGGACATTATCATTTAAGTAGTAATTATAATCCTTATGTCCATTGTAATGAATGTATTGTGCTGTCGACTGACCTATACTTGTAAAAAAAGTTGTTAAATTGGTTTGCAATAACAGTTTTATCTGTCATAGTTATACCGTTACTTTTAAACAAAACAGTGTTGTTTGAATTGTTTTTGGAGATAAATTCATTTATGGTTTTTCATGTATTTCTAATGTCATCTTTATATCGGTTAAAGCGTGACTCAAAGTACATTTGTTTGAGAGTACGAATATTTTTCTTTAATATTGAGTTATATGTTTTTAGGTTAGTTAGAAGCATAATTTCTTCGTGTATTATGTTATAATTTAAATTGGGGTCAGCCGTAGGAGATTTGTTTAGTTTGTTATACATTGCATCCGAATTTATCTCTAGTTTAACATTATGCATAGCTACCTTGTTTTGTAGATTTACTCGTACAAATTTTGGAGGAGGTTTGGATTTTACGTTGATACTCATGATTAGGAAGTAAGGTTGATGATCAGAAAGGGTATTAGTGAAGATTCCTGCAGTGCTATCTAATATTGATTTATTTAATTTACTGGAAAAGTTGTCTATCAGTGTTCCGTTAGTTCTGGTAAAGCGAGTTGGAAAGGTAATTTGTGGATAGAGACTGTATGCAATTATAGTATCAAAAAATTCACTATATATTTTGTTCTCGTTTATTTTCAGTAGATTGATATTGAAATCGCCTGAAATTATTAGATTATTACAACTTTCTAGAGTAGCCATTGTTGTTGAAAATTCAACTATGAAATCTATAATATTTTGATTTAATGACCTAGGTGGTCTGTATATGTTTCCAATAGTAGGTGTTTTTGATAAGCTGCCTCCATTTACTTGAATTACTAACCCCTCCCAATGTTCATACATGTTGATATTCTTAAGTACTTTATATTTATATTTATTATCTACGTAAATTATTAAACCCCCTTTGACACTATAATGTTTCCCCTGAGCAAATTAGATCATATCCGTGTAAACTGAATTGAGATAAATTATCATGATTTGACTTCCATGTTTCTTGCAAACATATAATGGTACATTTAAATTGTTTAGTATTTAGAAGCTCTACAAAAAGTTTAAGTTCATCAAATTTAGCATTAATGGATTGAATATTTAAGCTTAGGATACTAAAATTATCAGTATTTTTGTGTGCTAACTTATGAAACACATCGATGTCATAGTATGAAGAACAATGGATCAACTGAGGTTCATTTTGTTCAGTACTATTTTCGTTTATATCTAGAAGATTTATTAAAGAACAGTTTCGGATACCTCCCAAGTGGGAGAGAAATGTCACATCAGAAGTCATTGCTTAGGTTCGGACATAAAACAATAATATAGCCAGCCTTTGTACGTATGTTAGGTATTTTACAAAAGAGTGAACTTGTATTTATTTCCTGTGCATATGTGAATGTTAGGAAGTACTCCGTGTGTGACAGGGCATATATCAAAGTAGTCAAGACTAGACTTAGAATAAAATAAATATAAAAGATAAGAAAAAAAACATGACAGATTGGGTGTTGGGTCATGAATATAAGGCGTAACGCCAGAGAAAGGGGTGAGCAATGTTATCAACAGTGGCTGCATATAAATTAACAGTTGTCAATCTAAAAATAATAATAAAAGAGATATAATGTCTTGATTAATCCAGTATCAAGATATCAGAAGTAATTAAGCATTACTGATGTTATGAGGAGAGAAACGATTAGTTATAATACTAGTTATTTAAATGTCATTCATACAACAAAAGAAAACAAAAGGGCATGAATAGCCCATATATCATCAGATATATCAACAATACTGTAAACTGTTAATTGCAGTTGGTCATACAGCATAAGTAGATTATGTAATTATTATTTTTCAAAATATGAATTAGCATGTTGATAATAATTTTAACCGACAGAAGAACAGCAATACATAATAATTGAAATACATAAAAAATAGAATCACATAAAAAGTAGAATCACACAATAATCTTGAATGTATTACAGATTATCAAGTTATCAATGCTTTCAATGACAATAACGTACAACTGGAGATCATTTACAGATGTACAACTGGTGATTACTCACATATGTACAACTGGAAATCATTTACACATGTGATTTATTTTATTTTATTGCTGAGATCTTTGACCATAATTTTGGCGTTGGCAGTCCAGCAGTCGTTGATCTTTTTTTGGTTTTTCAGTTTTCTGCATTCATAAGCCAACATTGACCTACGACTTGTTAAATCTTCGTTAACGAAGACCCGTGCATTACTATTTCTTCTGTTGTAGTCTTTCAGGTTAAAGCGACTGCGGAAAACGTTATCACGCTTTCGCTCTGTCTTAAAGCGCACAATGATTGGGCGGGACCCCGTGGCTCGTTTAGCGCCAAGGCGATGGCTTCGCTCTAAGTCCTCTCTAGTTAGTGGCGGCGTAGTTTTCATCTTGTCATTGATGATCTCGAGGACTATGGTGTCTGTGTCCTCACCCTCGCTTCTTTCCGCGATGCCGTGGAAAGTTAAGTTTGAGCGACGAGTATATTGTTCAAGTTTGTCAGCTGTTTGCTCAAGCGTGTCGACCTTCGTTTCCAGCTCGGCAATTCGCGAGTCCTTCGCTCGTATTTCTGTTGTCAAATGTTCGATGCGACCGTTTAGAGTATCGAGTTGTTCCGCAATGTCACGCGGATACAACGCACTTTTGAGTTTCGCCAATACGGCATCGTCACTCAGTAACTCGATTAGACGTAATGCGAGGGCCTCCGGATCGTCCGAACTGTTTCGTCGTGTCTTTGGTGGCATGTTCGGCACTGTGGTGGATGTTGTGTAATCACAGGTGTAGCGATTGTTGTTGGGCCTCGGTAGTTGTTACGTAACCTTGGTCGGTTGTTTTGTCTGGTCAAGAGCGACGTAGTCCTAGGGAAGCATTTATGGAGTGGACGATAATTGACCCGTTTCAGATTGCACCATTAAATATCTGGCAAATACCACGAAATGTCATTCTTCTTTTGCGTAGTTAACTCACCTAACCTTTCTTAGGCCCGGATAGTTACCCTGCACACATCTCAGCGTCTCAATGGTACTCTCAATTGTATTTGAACACACCTACCATTCAGTACCACTGAACCATTCAATGATACAATTAATCATGTTTCGGTGGTACTCATAATGATATTTGAACATATCATTCAATACCATTCAATGATAAATCAGTGTTCAGTGTGTCTCAGTGGTACTCTCAATGGTATTTGAACTTATCATTCAGTAGCACTGCACCATTCAGTGATCAATCAGGTTGGTGCCAGTGGTATGGTATTTGAAAAGTACCATCCAATACCTTTGAAAGGTTACACAACAAACCACGTGTACTGCATGGATACAGTCGAGCCTCAGTAGTAAACTGGCGAGTCTTATTCATATTTGAAAACATAATTCATTATTCTGAACGTCGACAACGTACCCCTTGCCTAGAAACCATTGAACGTTCAGTGGTAAACTGAATGGTACTTTCAACTCAGTGGTACCATAAACGGTATATGTAGATGTTTTTGAAACGTATGTATTGTGTGTCATGTGGTGAATGTTTGAGTCAGAATAAAGATTATAATAATTATATGCATGTCTAAGTTACGATGTTTTTATATAACTCTACGGAATAAACCCGCGAATAAACACAATCCGCGCCGCTCCACACATTTGAAATTACCCGTGAGTCATTTCGATGCGCGCCAACTTTTGAACTGATTTGATTTTGTGTCGTGGTCAAAGAAAGAAACATCATAACGAACAAATCAGGCCAGCGTTCGTATTTATGCCACGAAACAAAAGGTAGTAATGTTGTGTGTTGTTTTATAACATTTTGACCAACAGTAATAATACTTAACGGCTGGTTACGAAATAATTTTAGTTCTGTGCTCTCGATCGGTCAATGTTTCAATTATCGCACAACGTGCAGTTACGTGCGCAACGTTTAACGACTATTAAGCCTAATAGTAATAATTTTATATAAAGGAACATCGCGGTCACGTATACTAGACGAAGTTGCTGCAACATATATGGGTAAGTTCACAAATGGCAAACCAGTGTGTGACATCCAATCCATCCATCCAAATTCAAACTGACATTTTCAAATTCAATGTTTCTTTCCTGCTATGTGGTGTAGAAACGTACAGTTTAATTAATTAGACAAAAGCAGATAATGACGCAACTTATATATACATTTTCAACTTGGAAATGCATTACCAGCACCGGCAGCACGTCAGTTGTGGTATAACATGGATACCAACTGCAGACAATTTCTCAATCTAACTTATGCATGCTTTGCGTTTGACAGATCGAATGTCTTGCGTTTTTCATTATTCCTGCTTAAATGCAGGTATAAAAAGAGGCCTTGTCCATTACGCTGTCAGTTGAACAAAAAAGTTAGAAAATATACACTAATAGAATATATTGATAGAATAGACAATAATGACTGTGATCACTATTCGGAAGGACGGAATATCCCAGATTGAGATCTTAACTTTTTTGACAAGTACAAGTATAATATTATATTAGCCACACACATTGTATTTTATTGTGTTCTTTTCCATGTATTTCAGCTTGGTGTCATCGCTGCATGATGGACAAAAGCAAGCTTTCTCCAGGCTGCACAACAATTAAATCAATAACAGTCGTATAGTTTTTGTGTATTCTGAATTATTGAATATCGTTGTATTATATAATGTATACTGTACATATGTAAGATTTCAGGGCAAAGCGCGATATATCAAAACTCAATTATACGCTTCGTCGTTATAGTGTGAATAAAAACTTTGATATAATATTGAAATGTCTTAATAATACAAAATTATGATGATTAATATCAAGAGCCAAACTGTTTTGTTTACAGTAAAACTTGTTTTTGGACAACCATCTGCTTTCTCACTTCCCCTTAAAATTGACCATCTTTACAATTTGTATTCATATGCCAGATGATAAGGCTAGACACAACAGGTAGATAGAATTATTTTGTTAGTTGTGGAAATTGTGCAATTTTGTCTGCCCAAAGTATGTAATGGACCATACTGGGTAAAATATATTGAACTCTTTTTTCAGGCCAATCCACTGTTTCCATGGTAACAAAGAAAATGGCCACCATTTTGAGCCAACATTGGCACGTTTTGAAACACTGCCATTCTGTTTGGAGCACACACACACACACACACACACACACACATTATTTTGGCGTACGTTTTATTTTTTAAATAACGTTTTTGGTAAAGGACAAAAAAACCTTGTTTATTGCAACAAATGTGCTTATCTCTTTTAAACTATTTAAAATTGTCTGATCATTTCAAACAGTTGTGTCTGCTGAATGGAACGCTGAAAACAATATTTGTATATAGCATAATTATTTCCAGAGATATCCCATTTCCAAATGCAGAAATTTGAGGGGGAAAATGTATTTAATCAAACTGCATGTTTTGTTATGAAAACATGGATTATTAAAAAGGTAGGTCATAAATAAATTTAAAACAAAACAGTCACGGAAGGAGTGAACATGGATCACACCTTCAGTAGTTAGTTGTACTGGGACACCCTAAGGTTGGTAAGATGTATCATCTTTGTATGTGTCCACGTCGATCATCATGCCCTGTGAGTTGTAGTTGTAACTTAAATGTAAGGCTGTATTTCCTGTTGGCTATAACTTTCTATTTTGCCTCGTTAATCCGTGTTGGGCGACATTAGACAACCCATCTTTTTTATATAATGCGGTAAGAACAAGATTTGTATGAAACCTGTCTGGTACGTAGCTTTCATGTGAATTGCATTTAGTTGGTAATGATGGTGGGAACATTGTGTTCGCTGTTAATCACTTGTTCTAGGGTTTTAGCAGAATTTGATTCACGTTTGTGGCACGCGTACAAATGCAATTCTTTCCTCATTGTTATTAAAGTTTATTATTCTGACTACTCGTCTTTTCCCAGACATCTTCTATATCATAAGTTTGATTATATATTCGACATATACAACAATTATTATTACTGTACGTGCATGGTTGAACCTCTTGTATTAATAAGGAGGGCTCATACATACGCATGTGCAAACAATTAAGACCGGCATACCATTAAACTGTTGTTAATTTATCTTAGCTATTTTTTCTGTTCTATTCTGTTCCTGAGTAATATGTCGTCAACATAAACTGGATTACGATAAACTATACTTCATTAGATTGTCTAAAACTTCATCGCACAGGTACAATAAATATCGAATATAACGAACTCGCTTATAACTCGCCAATAACAAATAAACAAACCTGTCCCAAGTTTTTGTTATTGGATGTCTGATGAATTTCTGCACAAATAACGAATTTTAATAATGAACTTTCGAACATAACGAACCATTTTATTCTAAATAACAATTTCAACCTTACATAAACATTTGAATACATAGAGTGATAATCAATGGTATTCAACGTTTATGTAAGCTTGAAATTGTTATTTAGAATACGCTGTTCAATGGTTTGTTGAATTGTTTTCAACAATATGCTTCAGTGGTATACCATTCGATGTAATCCAGTGGTATTCTGAATGGTTTACCAATGGTATACCATAGAACGGTATAATAAATTATACTGGCAAATACCATTGAAAACCATTTAAAATACAATTCAATGATATTTTGAATATTTGATTCAATACCATTGGTTTGAAGACCATTCAGAATACAATTGAATGATATTTTGAATGAGATTATGAATGACCCTCAGTGGTAAACCATTCGATGATATACCACAGAGGACCATTTAATACGATTGGATTAAATACCATTCAAATACTCTTGGCCTTAATACCCCCTAATATCCTTGAAATCCATTCAGAATACAATTGAACAGTACAAAAAGGGTTAATTACAAGGACCATTCAAAATACCATTGAAGACCATTCAAATACCATTGGCCATAATACACCCTAATACCATCCAATGATATTTGAGTGGTATTTTTGTAAGGGATTGATGAGCCTGCGTGTTGTAACTTAAAATCGCCGTATCGCTGGGTGTCCGATCGTAAATAATGTTGAAAAATACTACTATTTTCGCAATGGATGTCTACGAATTTAACAACGCAAAACCTACCATTATAAGTGCGGTGATCGTCTTAATCATCATCATGAATGCTCTCGTCATCGCTGTCACCGCCCAGGTATCATGCACTGCGCGAGGACCGCACTGGACTATTCAAGTTTTCGCTGTGCGTCGCCGACTTGGTAGGTGGTTGCACGGCCATGCCGATCAGCCACCTTGTGATCAGATGCCACCCCAAGCATACGCCGCACGACCGAATATCTGCCCGAAACACAAATGTTCTGCTACTGGTGGTTCGGATTCATCTTACTCTACAGCCTCAGCTGCGTGGCCCTGTCGAAGATGATCGCCATATTGAAACCGTTCCGCTATGAGCAACTCCTCACCCGCAATCGTTGCTACGGTATCATCGTCTTCACGTGGGTAATCGGCGCCGCGCAGGCTGCGGCGAAGTACTCGATAAACGCCACGTGGAACATGTCGATGTATACATACGGGGTACCAAAAAAATTTAAACAAGTGTCAACACTGATTCTCTTCACATATATTCTAGCTGTCAACATTCCCGTCATTCCTCTGACCTTTGCCACCATCAGAATCCTGGTCGTCGTTGTGCGGACACATGCAGAGACAGATAGCAGACAAGGTACTGTCGTTAGGCAATAGGGTCAGACGTGACGCTGGAAACACTGGCTTGGTGACAGATTCGATCGGCTAAAAATATACTCATTATCTGTTTCGTTTCTCTGGCGCTAAATGTTCCCCTTTTGACATTTGCTGTGTTACGTCATGCCATCCACGACGAGAGAATCACTAACGTGTTTCGCTTCATGCAGCACTATGTGGATTTACAGTTGCAATTCCCTCATGAACAGTTTCTTGTATCTCGTTTTGTACCATTCAGTGAGAAAGAAGATCATATATATTGTTACGGACATGAGAGATGTACTCCGTAGAGATTAGCCAGACACGAGATTGATGAATATTGCAAAAGTGGCTAACATTGCATTATGAGATCTTTCTAGGAAATAATTAACACTCCCGCTTACTACTTACAGATCTACAATAGACGCTCCCCGTAACCGGAAGCCTCCGGGCCGCGATTGACTGTATTCCACCACACCAGTAACAGCTTGTTTGATTATTGTATCATTAGACCGGATTGACTATTAAATACGTGATTAAATGCAAGAGAACTTCGTTCTTCTTTATAATCAAACACTGCTGAGACGACGCAGATAAGTACGGGACGGCTATTCGATGGAGAAACTGGTAAATAGACAAATTTACTGAATACCGTCGGCAGCCATCAGCAGCCGTCTGCAGCCGCTAGAATCCGTCGGCAGCCGTCGGCAGCCGTCGACAGCCGTCGGAAATCGTCGGAAACTGTTGGCAGCGACAGCAAGCTGCGCAACTATTGATAACATTGAAGCCCTACGGACTCTGCCATTCAACTGTCTAGAGCCAGATAACACTGCAAACATGGTGATTGAGGTTGCGTGTCCATTCCCAGGATGTGACCACGTATCACGGAACGACGACGCTGCAATAATAGTCGAGCTCCTAAAGATTCATGGGTTGACACACTCGATTCATGCCGCGGCGACACCTGGTGGGAAAATGGAAAAGCTCAAACGCCCTACCGTATCGTTAGCTGGTACGTCAGAAACCTGGGCATACTTTGAAACCAGGTGGGGCGAATATCGAGACGGCACACGCCTCCGGGGAGACGACATCGTTGTTCAGCTATTGGAGTGTTGTGATGACGAACTGAGACGGGACCTCACTCGTTCAAACGGAGGTTCCATGGTCGGAGGCACCGAGGTAAACGTGTTAGCGGCGATGAAGGCACTCGCGGTACGCAGTGAGAACATCATGGTGGCACGGTACGCATTACATGACATGCGCCAGGGACGCGAGGAACAAATTCGATCATTCTACGCCCGAATCAAGGGTCAAGCTGACACCTGTGATTACCGAATCAAGTGCACCAAAGCAGAGTGCGACGAGATGGTCGACTTCGCCGGCAAGATATTGCGCGACGTACTCGCTCGCGGTATAGTGGACGACGAGATTCAGTTGGATTTGATAAGCGACCAGAACCAAAAGATGAAGATCGAGGAGATGATTAAGTTCGTCGAGGCGCGTGAGTCAGGCAAGCGATCGGCATCGCGCCTGCTGGATACCCCGAGTGTTAACGCGGCGAGTAGTACATACCGCCGCAATAAGCAACATAAAGTGCGAACCAGGGGCGCGGCGACAACTAAGCCGATACCTGATCCGAAGCCCGAACATACGTTCGACCCCACGGCATTGTGTTGGTTCTGCGCGGAGAAGGGCCACGGTAAGAACCCGCCGTGGAGCATAAGGAGAAGCCAATGCCCAGCGTACGACAAGCGATGTGGTAAATGCAAGAACGTGAACCACATAGAACGCGCTTGCCTCGTCAAGGCGTACGCCCGCCGGCCGACTGAGACCGCCGAGACAAGTGACGAACAGTCCGCGGCCTTCGAACCGTGCACGATGGTAAACGGACCGGTTGCCGACGTCAAGGCAATCGCACTAGACCACCATCTGTACGATAACCTTTGTGACAGGTGGAATAAACGCGCATCCGACCCGCAGCCGTACGTCCGGGTCTACGTCGGAGCATTCGAGGAGGATTACCGTGCCCTCGGTTTCGCGCTCAGGAAGCGAGTAAGCGCCGCCGAACTCCCCGCGATGGCAGATACCGGATGCCAGAGCTGCCTAATGGGCATACAAGTGGCCGAGAGGATGGGGCTCAATGCAGACGACCTCATACCGGTCACCATGACGATGAGAGCGGCGAACGAGGGAGGGATACCTATCCTCGGAGCGATGGTGGTGCGATTCTCGGGTACCGACAGCCGGGCCATAACGCACGAGACACGACAAATCGCCTACATCACCAACACATCAGATCGTATCTTCCTGTCACGGGCCGCGTGCATCGACCTGGGGATGATTAGCGAGACATTCCCTACCATTGGCGAGGTCATTGCATCAGATGACGCAGCCACTCCAACCCCATGCCCATGCACACCGCGCACAGCACCGCCGCCACTCCCCGAGGGCCTACCGATGCCCGCGACCGAGGAGAACCGAGCAGCGATCGAGTCGTGGCTGAAGAGGCGGTACGCGGCGAGCACATTCAACACATGTACCCACCAAACACTGCCCATGATGTCGGGCCCACCCTTGCGACTGATGATAGACAAGGATGCGACACCTGTCGCACGACACAGTCCAATACCGGTGGCCGTGCACTGGCAGGACGAGGTCAAGGCCGGCTTGGACGATGATGTACGTCTCGGTGTGCTCGAGAAGGTACCAGTCGGCGATCGGGTCACATGGTGCCACCGTATGGTGATTTGTGCCAAAAAGAATGGCAAGCCAAGACGCACGGTGGACTTTCAGGCATTAAATGTACATGCGGCACGTGAAACCCACCACACCCCATCCCCGTTCAATCAGGCGCGAGGTGTCCCCGAGAACAAGCGTAAGACGGTATTCGACGCTTAGAATGGGTATCACAGCGTGCGTCTGCACGAGGACGATAAACACCTGACGACGTTCATCACGCCATGGGGACGTTACCGCTACTGTGTCGCTCCACAGGGGTATCGCGCGTCGGGCGACGGCTACACTCGCCGATACGACGAGATTGTCTCGTGGATAGACGACCACACGAAATGCATCGACGACGCCCTGCTCTAGTCGGATAGTATCGCCGACAGCTTCCACCAGGCCGTGCAATGGCTTGACGTGTGCGGTCGGAATGGCATAACCCTGAACCCGGGGAAATTCGTCTTTAGCAGCCCCGTCGTGGATTTCGCGGGATTCACCATCACAATGGACAGCGTACTACCCAGCCCGAAATATTCTGATGCAATCCTGAACTTCCCCTTGCCACGTAACATTCACGACATCCGCTCATGGTTCGGTCTCGTGAACCAGGTCTCATACGCCTTCAGCATGGCGGAACGAATGCTACTCCTGAAGGCGGGCCAACAATTTCGATGGGACACGGAGCTTCAGGAGATATTCGATGAGTCGAAGGAACACATCGTCCAGGAAATCGAGACCGGCGTCAGAATATTCGACAAGAGCAAGCCGACCTGCATCGCCAATTGAAAGAGAAAACACTGCGATACCGCTTCCGTGTTACTCACGTGCCGGGTATGAAAAACAAAGCAGCCGACGCAATGTCACGCCGCCCTACGGGGCGCCCGGTGAAGACGGACCTCCCGGACGATCACGCATCACTATCGGATATCCTATGGGGTCACACTCACCCCGACGCACTGCTTTTGGTCAGAACACACGAACCAGACGACGCTGATTCGGAACTACTGACACACCCTGACGCCACCGGGATACTGGGGTCGGTGACATGGGATCGCGTGAGAGAGGCCACCGCGAGCAACCCCGACATGCACTTACTCACTGAACTGATCGAGGACGGCATGCCGAAGACTCGGAGCGAGATGCCAGTGTCCATCCGACAGTTTCACCTGTACCGACACGAGCTGTCGACGACCGACGGCGTAGCCATCTATAAGGATCGTATCATCATCCCACTCGCGCTACGACACGCCGTGCTGGCCGCCCTCCACGCAGCACACCAGGGCGTGTCTATGATGACGGCAAGAGCGGAAACATCGATATTCTGGCCCGGTATGACAGAGGACATCGCCAAGGTCCGCAACGAATGCGAGCACTGCCATCGCATGGCCCCGTCCCAGCCAGCCGCGCCGCCCACCCGGCCCATATTGCCCGTCTACCCGTTCCAGGCGATATGCTCCGACTTCTTCTCGTACAAGGGCGTGCACTACGTAGTAGTTGTCGATCGCTACTCGAATTGGCCCATCATCGCGAAGGCATCGGCGGGCGGGGCTGGCCTGGTTAACATTCTGAGACAGACTTTCGTGACCTACGGGAAACCGGAGGAGCTTGCATCGGACGGCGGTCCAGAATACACATCGACCGACACCCGCCAGTTCCTACGCACATGGGGCGTGAATCATAGGCTGTCCTCGGTCGCCTTCCCCCATAGCAATTGCCGCGCGGAGGTCGCTGTTAAGACAATGAAGCGCTTGATAACGGACAACACCGGCGGGAAGGGCGATCTGGACACAGATGCAGTACAGCGAGCGGTCTTACAAAACCGCAACACGCCAGACCCAGACCCAGACACTAAGATATCACCAGCAATGTGTGTATTTGGTCGCATGATACGTGACTTCATCCCGGTGATCCCCGGCAAGTATCTCCCCCACGACACCTGGCGCGACACACTACGTGCCCGCGAAGACGCACTCCGCAAAAGGCACATCAAGACGCACGAGTACTGGTGCGAACACACCAGGCGCCTGCCCGCACTGGCAGTGGGTGACTATGTCCGCATCCAGAACCAAACTGGACAACACCCGAACAAATGGGACCGCACCGGCACGGTCGTGGAAGTCAAACAGCATGACCAATACCAGGTCAAAGTCGATGGATCCGGTCGCGTGACGCTCCGCAACCGTCGTTTCCTACGGAAGTTCACACCGATCACTTCCCCGGAACCGCCTCGGCCAATCGATGTAGACCTCGGCACGAGACTAGCCCCGACCCCGCCGCCCCCACGTACGATCCCACCGATGTTGCCATCGCCGCCCGACGTGGCCCCCACCACACCTGCTGGCCCGGCTCCGGCCCCAGACGTGACTCACCGCTCACCGTCTCACGGCTCACCATCTCCCGTGGCCCCTACGGCTGTCACTACGCCGTCACACCACCCTACACTGGCCATCGCTACCCCGAGCCGCCCGATAATGCCGAGCTCGATACCACCAGCTAGACGTATCATACCGCTGACGTCACCGTTGCCACCCAAGGCACCTCCAGAACCTGCTGTGAGACGCTCCAACCGTGAACCCAAGGCACCGGGTTGGCACACTGATAACGAGATGAAATGAACTTTCAGTAAGACTTATAGCATTAAAATGTTTAATCACGCCATTCTAAATGTTCTCAGCTTATTACTCAGACACTCTTCGTAAAAGCTTAGAGGGAGATAGGAAATAATGAACACTCCCGCTTACTACTTACATATCTACAATAGACGCTCCCCGTAACCGGAAGCCTCCGGGCCGCGATTGACTGTATTCCACCACACCAGTAACAGCTTGTTTGATTATTGTATCATTAGACCGGATTGACTATTAAATACGTGATTAAATGCAAGAGAACTTCGTTCTTCTTTATTTTCATATTTCAAATACAAATTACCAGTGAATCTACAGGCCCCATAAACTGTATATCACTTTCTCAACTCGATATAAACTTGTTTTACATAATATGAAATTTTAAGATAAACTTGCGTAAAAGACGAACAATTAAACTCGCGTGTCATACATTTATT
>JAHLWY010000255.1:0-130000 GCA_020002185.1 Paraescarpia echinospica
GCTCGAATCATATGATGACGATGATAATGAAACGCATGTGTATCTTAGTTCAATAGTTTAAGCCAGTCGAACACACGACAATCGTTTGCTACCAAATCAGTGCCGAAACCTTTCACGAATTCCTTCATAGGAAGTCCACGACAACGAAACATGAGATAAGCAACACAGTATTGTCCGCAAACATTAGATACGTGACTCTGAAGTCTCTTTGAATTATGAGTCCATTCCACACAATGTTTATCCATAAATCGTCGGAATTCGACGTGTCGTGGTGGCAAGCCGTACGAACAGAAGTATTCGCCTTGACCATTATCGTCCACGTACAGTGCTATGTTCTCCCGGTTTCGACCTGTTGTGCGTGTTGCAAACGAAGGCGACCGGATAAGCGTCTATCGTCTGGGTGAGGAGTACGTCTTTGGGTACGACCTTACGAACGATGTCCTTGGTGTGTGTATCCTGGAAGAGTAGACGGGCGATCCGCAGGGTTTCCATCAATGATCGAAGATGACGTTACGATTCTTGTCGATCTCCAGGACGGCCTCGTACTCGGCGTAGACGACGATGTCCACAGTGGTCGGCAGTGCTTCAGAGAATTGAAGCTCCATGCGCAGGTTGCTCTTTTCTACCAGATGGAAGGAGCAGTCGTCGCATACGTCAGGAGTGAGATCCAAGCCGAAGAAGGTGTAGCCGTGACGGAAGTCCTTGAGAGTCAAGCCGTTTCCTTCGTCCTGCCACACCTTACCCGTCGAGGTGAACAGGTTGTGATAGGACCTGACGAAGAGGTTGCTGTCGAATCTGGGTTGGAAAGGTTTGGTGGGTATCTGTTGTCCGTCCGCGTACACGGCGAAGAAGTTCATGTGGTTGTTTTTGGCGTTGAACGGTTTTTTTTCGAAGGATCCGTTGAAGGCGTCGTTATCGATGCAGCACACCACGAGACGTTTTGGAAGAGCGCCAAGAAAGAGATTCTCGTGTGTGTACGAGCGGGTACCTGCGGGAATGGAGAAGACCTTGCAGTGGACGGGTCGCATCGGGTACTTGGCTGTGTTTTTTTCGAGTGTCTTGATGTGAGCCATCTGCACGGCCGGATTGAGGGTGACCTTCTTGACGAAGAGCGCAGCGTTGACGATCTTTACCTTGTAGGCGGTGTTGCCTCCACCGGCCATGAGCGAGAAGGCGTCCTTGCTGCGTACCATACGTACCTTCATGTCGACGCCGTTGATGAGGAATTTATCCTGGAGGAAGAAGTCCGCGTGGATACGACCTATCATGTCGACCACGTGACTCCCAACCGTACTGGCGCGTCTGGTGACGAACCCCATGTTGCTCGTATCTCCGGTGGCTATTTCGACGGATTCCATACGATTACTCGTGTCCTTGCACCACAGCTGACTGGTCAGTTGCGACTCCTTGGCGTCGTTGCCGTAACTCAGCAGCGTCTCTATGTAGGCGCGGTACGGGTACGTGTTGGTCGAAGGGGTGACGAGCGTTCCGTTCAGGTAGACGTCGACCTGCCTGAAAAGGGAATGGAGCCAGTTATTGACTGGACCGACGGGCTCGGCGACATCGAGGTCGCTTCCGTCGGCTTTGGTTATCTTCGCTTGAATGTGTAGCATCGTGGCGGCGACATCCGTGTAATCGTCTCCGGAACCGGGTATAAAGAATTCTATCGGACCACCCGAGTCGAGTGACGACATGGGTTGATGTTCCACCACGTGACTATCGATGATACTGGTTTGAGTCGGAGGCACGGTGAAGAGATCTAGTTCGCTCTTGACTCCCTCACACGATTGTTTATGAACGAACGCCATCGTCGTCGAATATGTCGGGCTCGCGTGTCCTTTGGAGAGAGGGGCGTTGGCGGCGGCGTCTGCGGCGTGTCTTTATCGTCGTCCGTCTTCCGCCTGTACTGACTCGATTGGTAGGGTACGCGCGTCTTATATTCCTCGGCTTACGCGCTTGTACACCAGCAGGGGACATGAGTTGACTCAACATCTCCCTACCGGCGGTCGTAACGCGACGTTTGGCGGACGTTTTGATGTTCTCCCCCGACAGGACGTCGTTGGCTATGCGCGCGCCGGTCGACACCGCTCTCTTTCCCAACGCCACGGCACCTCTCTTGACGAGGGGCATGATGGTACGCAGTAGACCTCCGAATAGACTTCCTAGACCGTGTCCTCGTTGGTAGCGGGCACCTGTAAAATAGGGAAGCGCGCCTCCCGCTTGTCGAGTGTAGTAGTCGTTGTAATTCATCGTCTAGAACAGTGCCGTTCGTCGTCGTCGGAAATGAAGTGTCGTCGTCAGTTTTCCGCGTTCGAATGGCACGTGCCGACCGGTATCGTCCCTTATATCAATCTCTATCGTGTCGAAGTCTTTGCACAGGACGGGTATGTACTGTATCTTTTCGAAGGTCAACATCACGGTGTCGCTTTGTTTACCTCTCACCGGAACTATACGCAGCAGCGGAACGTGACTGTCGCCAACGATTCGAGGTTCGATAACGCTCGTGTAGACGTAGAGCGACTCGAAACCCCGCGTCATGTCCACCACGTAGTCGGCTTCGATCAACGTTTCCTTCTTCCTCTTCTTCGACATATCTCCTAATAGTATTGTGTCGTTGAAGCCTAGAATGGTCTTAAACATATCACCGGTCAATATGACGTTCGATGCCATCGTCACTGTAATCTTGTGCGTGATGATGCTGTAGGATAGGCGCACGACATTATCCGATAGCACACATCCTAGACCTTTGTTTATCGCTTTGACGATATTGTTCGCTCCGTGATAATACCCGCTCTCGATCTTGGTTTTCATCGTACTGATCTCCTGGTCGTCATCTTCATCGTCATTTCTTAGTCCTATACCGAACCACGTGTCACTCTCTCTCACGTTGTACCAACTATGGGGATAGATTATCTCCGACAGACCACACTCCCACTGATCCTTCGACAAGTTGACACGTTGCGGTAGCATCGTGATGTAGTGGGTCAACGTGTTGTCGGGATGGGTGTGCATGGAAGCGTTGCTAGGTAGCGTCAGGTAGAAATCACTGCTGGCGGTCATCTTGTTGTTGTTGTTGTCGCAATGTCGGACTGGGTAGCAGGTAACCCAACGAACTACTCAAAAAGCCGTCCACAGAGTCGGGTTCTCGTGACCGACGGATAGGTTATAGATACTGATCAATATGACACTGTACAAGACGATAACCTGACACACAAAAACGATCTCCTCTTTGGGACACGCGGTGCCGAAGATGTGCCACGGAGTCCTCTGTGGTGGTGGCGGCGGTGCGTCAACTTCTTCTTCTTCTTCGACAACTGTTGTCGTCTCGTCTGTCATGTGTGGATGAATGACATCTCGTCGAACAGGTGACTAGTCTTTATAGTCCAACGAGACCCTTGGCATCGATCCAGCTGTTGAATTTCGAAGGTTATCCAAACCATTTCACCAACACCTCCCTTCGCCTCCCTACCTTGCGTCTCTGCACTATCGATTCCACGCGGTACAGTTTATCGATCGGAATCGTCACCTTCTGCAACTCCGGTTCGTAGAAGGTGCCGTTCAGTATCTCTCCGAGATCGTCCGTCAGACGATAGACGGGCGGATCGGACGGATGCACCTCGCGTATCGTGAATATTTCCTCTGTCCAATTCGGCATGTACCCTTTGTCGAATCGTCTCTTGACCTTGCTGATACGTACGCGATCCGCCACGTGGTACTTGGGCACGCCCTTACCGTGATGACCACCGTACAAGGTCTGCCACACCTCTTCCTGATTAGTATCATCCACCTGCGACGGAGCCATCCCGATGCTGCGGTGGGGTGTGTCGTTGTACGTCCTCACCAGATCCGGAAGGATATCGATGTATCGCCACGTTTCCTTGTGTGTCAGGTATCGCCACATCCGCGTCTTTAGTGTGCGATTGAAGCGTTCCACGACGCTCGCCTTGGTCTCCTCGTTGTAGGTGGCGAAGTGTTGGATACCGTGCTTGTCCAATACATTCCGAACGGTACGGTTAAACAATTCCAGACCTCTATCGGTCTGCAACAACAGCGGCCGAACGCCGTCGTCGACGAAGAGTCCGTCCAGTGCCTTCGCCATCACCGTCGCCGACTTGTTCTTCAGAGGAACGCATCGGGCGACTTTCGAGAAGACGTCGATCACCGTGAGTAGGAACGTCACACCGTCGTTTTCTTTTTTCAGACTGGACACGTCGACGAGATCGGCTTGCCACTGTTGATTCCGACCTCCGACGAGCACGCGTCGCTTCTTGAAATGAACTCTGACCGGTTTGTGTAGAGTGTAGACGTTCTGTTCCGATAGCCATTGTTCGACGATCTTTCTCGGTACACGCTGTATAGGTCGGAAGTCGACTCGTCGCAAAGACGCGAGACCCCCGTAACTCCCTACCTTAGAAGGATCGAAGTAGACTTCCTGGAGCTTTTTCCTCTGAGCTGCCATATTCGTATCAGATAGTCGACGGTGATCACGGTCACGACGTGAAGCGTGGCGTAAGCGATACCGATAAACAGACGAGTGCCCCACGTCATCATGCGTCGTCGTCTTTAAAGACTCTCCCATGATGTCTTCTTCTTCTTACGTCCTTCCTGCGGTGGTGTGGGGAATGGGGTAGAAGACGAGTCCATCCGTTGACGACGCGTGAGGGGTGTCCACTGCAAGGTTCGTCGCGCTCTACCGAGCGATCGTGCAGCCGCTACCGCTACCGCACTCTTCTTTTGCGACTGCTGAATGTGTCGTTTCCTGTCCTGGTTACCCACCAACTCCATGGGTACGTTCGAGTCACCGAGTTGACGCGCAAACGTCTGCCATCCCGTCGGATTGCTGGCGGTCTTGCGCTTGCGTAGGACATCGTTTACGAGATCAACCATGTTACTTCCGCGTACCGCTGCTCCTCTGTACATGAGCTCTCCGCGAGCGTTCCACGTGACGTCTCCTCCTTTGAGACGATCCATCAGTTGCGTGGCTTTACCTCGAAGGGCTTTTGGAACGCTGTTGACGACTTCCACTTCTATACCTTCCGCCCCCGCCGGAGGCGGGGGCGGCGGGACAATTGCCGCCGCCGCCGCCGCGTCAATTGGCGATGATGGTGGTGGTGGTGGTGGTGGCGTCTACACTTCGTCACGCGCAGCGATTCTCGCGCGTGACGATTGGACAACGTGTTGTAGCGTTGCAACACTTGATTATACATCATGACCTTGTCTCCGTCGGTGATATCCTGTCTGTCGAGTATGACTTTCATCTCGTTATCGAGGTCGTGTACCTTCCGTGCCAGGATATCCGTCGATGGTGCGCGAAGACTATCCAACAGTCGCGGATCTACCAAGGCCATCTTCCGTGCGTGTTCCATACTTGTTGTCGTCTACTTAAGTAGCACCTGTTTGAGCAAGGGTAGAATGACCGAAATAGCCAAGGGTGCCAGCAAAGCACCCAGGAAACCACCGGTCTGACCCTCTCCGACCTTGTTATTATTATTACCTCGACGACGAAGACGTCTCCTGCCCGGTACGTTTCTTCCTTCCAAACCCTGCAGCAGAATACGACGTCTCCTGTCCGCTGTCGCGCCTCACTCTGCCAACTCGCGCAGTTTTGTTTTGTATTTATTCAAACGTTGTCTCTGCACGGGAGTCAAGGGAATGTTCTTCTTCAATATGTTGTAGGCGCACTCGGCCAATGCGCACAAGAGATCAGCGTCGGCGTTGATGAGGATGGCTCGTCTCAATTTCGTGCTCTTGTATCTGTTGAGAGCCTGCATGCACAGTATATGTCTCTTCACGAGCTCCGACATCCTGCGACTGAAGAGACGTTGTCCATGCACAGTCGTCTTATACCTTGGGCTGGTACACGTACTGAACACCGTCGTCCGGAAAGATGGCCGTACGCAGACGCATGTCTTCGGGTGTGTCCTGTTTCAGATCGATCAGGAGATAACCGTACGGTAATGACGTGGCGTCTTTGAACGCTTCCTGTACAAACTTCAGGCGTCCCGGATACATCTGTCGTGCCAAGTGACCCATCTGCGACGCGTCACGAGGATTCTTGAAGACCACCATGTATTGTGCGTTCAGACTGATCGTGCGACTCTCCTTGTTTTTCGGAAAAAGGTTCTGCACGAGATAGAGAACGGAAGTGATGATGACTCTTTTTCGTGAACAAGGTCGTGACCCTTTCATCCGTTTCCGCTATCAGATCGTCTATGACCACGAGGTTTCGCGTCGATGCATCGAAATCACCCTTCGGCAAGCCTTCCTCGAATCGCACCGAGTCGTTGTCTATGGACGCGTAGGCGTTCTGCCACTCTCCATAATACCACGTTGTCTTCTGAGGAGGCGGATCTATCATCTTTGCGGGGTGACGTAGAAAACGCGTCACGAAGGTACTCTTACCGCATCCCGTCGGACCCGCGACTATACAGGTGAAGGGATGTTTCCATCGTGTATCCATGATCGTTGCCGCGTCTTCTAGTAGTAGTAGGCGGTCGCGTTCTCTGTGACGTTAGATGATACGACTATACCTCCACCGCACGAAGAGCGAAGGGGAACGAACAAGAAGGTGTATAAGACGTACAGGTACACTACGATCGTTCCTACTATCGACACTCCTACGACCACTCGCGTCCGTGACATGATGGTCTATGACGACCGATTGCGTGACATCTGTCTAAGTAACTTTTTTTTTACTACTGTGTACCTACTAACCACGTGACAGCAAAGCGGCGCCTATAACCCCAACTAACGTAGGGGCGCATTTCCTCTTTGTGTCAGTAGTGTTTCGGCGTAGACTTACAGCACGGCAATCGTCATCACACGTCCACCGGTCCCGTTGTGACTCCGTCCTCGTGGACCACGCGTTTGGCCTAGAAGTAGGTCAAAGCCGCGCGTTCCTGCATGTACGTTAACACGGACGACTTATTCACCCGGAACCCACGGTTGTTTCCGCTTCCACTCCGTCGATTGGTGAGCACGTCCAGGAACGACTGCTTGTCGATGGTGTTGAGTCGCTTGTTCAGACCCTTGGTGCTGTATTTATCGACCGTACCCGAACAATAGTAGGTCTTGCTGCACAGTCCCAGGAAACAGTCGCCGGACCATTCGACCTTGAATAGTCCAGGTGTTCTCTTGTCGTACGCCTTGCGCACCTCGCAACACGTCTCGGTACCGCTCCACGGACGTCCGGCCAGTCGACAGAGCACGTACTCGCTTCGATGATCATCGCAACATTCGGACGGAAGCCATTCGGAGCGGTGACGAAAGTAGTCTTCGCGTAGTTCCGGGGTCACGAGGTCATCGACGGACTCTCCTGCTAGAGCCAAATAGGCGCTGTCCGTATCGGTTTCACAGTACTCGAACAGCGGAAGTTCCACGTACCTGACCATCAAGTCGTAGTAGAACTCCAACATGCGCAGTTTGGCCCACTGCAACACGAAGAATCCCACGTGTGTGGGCAGGGTGTATCTGACGGTGCGCTTGTGCATCTCTATCTCGTACGCATCGTCGGTCACGACGTCGAGTTGCCGGAAGCGACGATCGTTGATAGCCATCGATGCCCTCTTCTCCGTACAGTACCTGACTTCGCGGTGCCTATCGACGTTGGTTATAAATTTCCCATAGGAAGAATTCCCCATCAGTTTGTTGGTGTCTGCAATCATGGCCCTGTCGGGATGGACGTCTCCTTCGCGACGCGCAGTGGACACCGCCTCACCGAATCGTCGGAAGCAGGCGATCGGTGTGTACTCAATGACCTGATAGACGTGAGTCACCTCGAGTCCGTGTTCCAGATACCATCGCAAGAGAGGTGTCGCGAGCAAGATCTTATCTCCTCGATAACTTCCGATGAGCATGCGACGCGGGGTTCTCATGATGTCGTGTTCTTCGGCGTATCGACGCATGTACGGTCCGAGGTCATCGCGGGTCATGTGAATGTTCTTGAAGATGGGCTGCATCTCGGCAAAGTGCGCGCGCAATTCCTCCGGTACACGAATGTCGCACTGAATCATACCGAAAACCCTGCCATTACGTACCCCTGTCAGGATCTCTTGTGACGTCATCTTACATGGCACGGGGCGGCGGCGAAAGGAGACGTCCAGAAACAGTTTCACACACGCATCGCGTCTCGTGACCTTCCACTCGCATTCCCACATCTCGACGACCCTGACGAAGTGACGAAGGTAGGTCGTGTTCTTTCGTGTTTCGACGAGGAGTTGAGTCATGGGTTTCCCGTTGACCTTGTTGACCTCAAGACCGGTGCACGGACATCCGTGATAGAAGCATCCGTGAAACTGATAGGCCGTCTTTGTTTCACTGCACCAACCGTCCACCAGGAGTTTACCGATGCGCTTCTCTCGACCGTTGGACTGGTGACGTATGACGCGTCCCGTGCTTTCGGACTCCCACGACAACCATTCGGCGGCCATCTGTCCGGTGGGCTGTCCTGCTTCCGGTCGGAACTCCTTTTCTTCCCGTCGTCGCGTGTACCATCCCGTCGGCATGTCCTGTGATAGAGACCACAAGTACAATGCATTCGCATCATATCCAACGATGGACTGACACGTTCGAGCCGCATCACCGTAATCGTACCGACGTATCTTCGTGACCCCTTTCTCGTGATGGCTGGTGAAGATGAGCGAAGGTCCTCCGACGATGTTATCTCTGACCAGTTGATGGGCATCCTTGTTCGTCTCGTTGAAGAGGGTGAAGAAGGTCTTCTCCGGTACATAGTTGAACAGGTGGGCCAAGGTCAAACCGGGTATACTGATGGCTTGTTTGAACATGTCGAGACCGCGTTGTCGGTAGAAGGCAAACTGTTTGTCGATGGCCTCCAAGAACGGTACGACATCTCTGTTGTTGTACCAGACGAGAAAATCTCGCAAAGTCTTCATGTCGTTGTCTCGCCACGCCTCTTGACAACGGGTATAGTCCTCGTCGGAAATACCTTCGTTCTTCAGTCGACTGAAAAAAGACTCTTTGGGAGGCAGAGCGGTGTCGTCGAGTCTCTCCAACCTGTCCATGTATTCGTACGGGAAGTGACCTTTCGTAACCTCGCAACCGTACGCTTTCAGATACTTATCGTACGAGAATCCCGGGGCGATATAATGAGTCATATCGAGAAATTTCAGGTCATTCGTCGATAGACACATAAACGTGTTGCCGCGTTTGATCACGTGAAAGTCTCCAGGACCCTCCTCCTCCTCCTCCTCCTCTCTTTCTTCCGATGTGGACAGGAAGTAGGATACCAGGAACTGTTTGATGACGTTCAGGTCGTACCTGCTCGAGTTGAATCCGATGACGGGCAACTGATGAAGCCAACCGTACAATTGACCCATGAGTGTCTTTTAGGGATTGGACGGTCGTCGCTTAGACTCGTTGTCTGCCGGTGCTTCCTCCACCGCTGCCGCCTCGTGTTCGTCCCAGATCGCGATGGCTTCCGTGAGTTCTTGAAGGACCCTCTCGTAATCGTCTATCATGGCTTCGTAGGCAGCACTGCTCATAGACTGAAGGACGGACATCATGTCGGACACCAACTTGTCGCTATCACCATCGGTGATAAGACATTGCGCTTCTTCGAATCCAGGCACGTTGCTCGCCAGTGACACGCTCAAGGGTACGTGACGAGACACCCAATGAACCTTGTCGCTGTCCGACGGAAGGTGTGACGTATCGAACCAGGACTCGAAGTCGAAGGTAGCACGATAGGGGTAGTAGCGCAAGCACTCGGGAACATGAATGTTTTCGTCGTCCAAACGCTGGAAGACTGTCGGCGTCGGACGGTAGACACCACCGGGATAGATCTTTCGCGTGCCACCCTTACACGTGCGCTCGTGTCTCTCTAGTTGGTACGCGTCTTTCCACAACGAGTCAGCGCATTTCCTGCAACGATAAGAGTGACAGTACATATTGATGTCTTGTATATAGGAAAAGTGTGTGTCGTCGTACACATTGATGTACAAGGTGTCGGAATAATGACACAATGAACGACGTACGAGCTCGGCAGTCGTCTTTCCGTCTTCTACTTCCTTTGGATCGATGAGGGTGTAGACGCACACGTTGATCTCAAAGGTGGTCTCGATCCGATAGAGGTCGTCCATCGTCACTCCCTCAAAGTCTTTCATAGACACTCCGTCTTCGTGGTCGTACTTCTCGTAGAGTACCTTCACAGTGGGTTCCAGGTAACGTGGGTCACATCCACGATGCAGAGCAAGACAACGGAAGAAACACAGATTGTCGGTGTACTTCTTGTTGTTGTTGACTTCTCTTTCCAGTCCGATGACGGCACGGTTCTTCTTGATGTACCTGGAAAGGGTGATGTCCGCGCATCCTATAGGATGCTGTACGATGTGATTGACGAAGAAGGTGACGTTCGTGACCGCCTCGCATATCCATTGACTGTTCGGACGTTGATTGATAGCCCACTGCAACACGTCTGTTTCTCGGATACGCTCTAGAAATGCATCAAAGTCTTCGGTGTTGGTAATCAGACACGGTTCATCGAGGTAACGTCCGCAACAGTTACATGACGAATGATAATACCGATGTCTATTGGTGATCTTGTTCCTCAGGACAAAACCGTAACTAAGATTGGTCTTAAAGGCGTGTTTCTGTTGTTGAAACATGATCTTCAAGGATGGTTCTAGATGAGTCGTGTCCGGTGTCGTCACCCTGTAATTGAAAATTGATTGAACGGGGCCTCTGATCACGTGGCTTCTGATGGTCGACCAGTGGTCTCGAACGACATCTCGCAGATCACTAGACAGATGATCAGGCAAGGGGAGTTGCGAGGGAGGATGTATGGGATCGACGACGTCGTCACGAGGTTGCTCTTCACGTCTTGTTCGCTTGGGTGGCTTCCTCCTCCTCTTCCTCGTGACTTCATCTCGTCTTCTACATACCTTGATATGTTGTAACAAGTTGTCACGTCTCGCGAATTCACGTGCGCAAATCTCGCAGCGGTGGTTTTTCTCCACGGGTACCTTACCACATGACGTCTTCATGTGACGTAACAAGGTGTATCGTCTCGCGAAATCTTTTGAACATACCTGACATCGATGGGTGGTTCTTTTGGATTCAGCAGATGGCGCCACTCGAGACGGTGACTGAAGGGATGAATGCCTTTGCTGGATGTGACTTTGCAAATCGTCGTATGTATCGCTGACGATACCGCAGTGACGACAAACGTGCTTCTTCATGACATCGCGTCCACCTACAACTGAAGGACGAAGGATGCTTGTCTATTTCTATATAATCATACGTGGTGGTGGTGGTGGTGGTGTAAAGATTGACTATATAGGGGACACTATGTGATAACGTGGGCTACGTATAAATCGATGTGTGTGTGTGTGTGTGTGTGTGCGCACGTCGTATACCAGCAAAGTCACTCTTTGAAACGAAAGAACAACGGACACCCAAGAAGACTAGTAATATACCTTTTATTTCTCTCTAAAGATTACACAAGCGTAATGAAATTCAAAAATCGAAAACTACTACTACTACTACTACTACTACTACTACTACTACTACTACTACTAGGTTACTATGACGAGGCGCCACTAACCTCAAACAACATTGTAGAGGTGCATTTCCTCTTTTGTCATAGAACACAACTAATTTTCAAATTGAACATGACTATAATGTTCTCTATGGATACTAGATACGACAGCGTCAATATGTTCGTCCCGAATTATGTTTCGGGCAATGTCAAAGCAGCAGTGTCGCACCGCTTCCCTCGCAGTAGTCGACGTCGACGACGATGAATACAATGCGATAGCCAAATGAGCTATATTGTTCTGTAGAGATGCTAGAGCAACGAAAGGCTCTCTATAGCCTAATGGCATGCAATCCAGAAAGGTCGCCCATATTAATAGTCCATGGGGCGACAGGTCAAATATAGATTTACTCGACTGAAGTTGTTCGTATTCTGACGACGACGACGGTGATGATGTGTCGTCGTCAACGCAGGTCATCTCTAAAGACAAGTCAGCAGGAGATGCATCGAGGGTGACGTTATCGCATGTCATATCGAATGTCGTCGTCGTTGTCGTCGGTGACGTCGTATGAGGACGCCGCTGACGACGCTCATGGAGTACTTCGAGAAGGCGACGACGCAAGGGCACCTCGACACGCCTTCGATGACAGATCTTTTTTTTTTGGCGCCCATGTAATGTGCTTTTGTGTATGGACGTCATCATCATCATCGGTGTCGTCGTTGTCATCCGTATAAACACGACGTATACGACCTAATTCACCGTCATCCTATTAAACACAATAAAAAAGAACAAGGTTATATGATGATGAGTGTAAGTGACAGTTTCGTTAGACACCCTTGTTAAGGTCAGACGTCAGTGCTATACCACAAGTGCGCAGGATGGCTTCGACACGTGGTATAGTATCATGTGTCCACGACGGAAAGTCCACTTTATATCGCATATGTCTCACTGTCCACCTCAAAGTGTCATAGATCAACTCACTGCTCACTCTGTACAAGTCAACGTCTTGATCTTCGAAGGTACGGTCCAGTCTGTTGATTACACGCCGAATACAGGCGTTGGCTGCAGTTGAGTACAACAGGTACAAGTCCCTCATTTCCGTTGTGAGCTCGTCTTCTTGTTTTTTGAGACTAGCTCTCGCCGGCACCTCCTTACCTTCATTCAGCAAGGATATACCTCGCTCACGTAGAGTCTCTTTCACTCGTGGGATGGTATAGTCACCCCACTCCGGTGTATGCGATGCATATCCGATTTGGTCCACTGCCTCATTCAGTGCATTCAGGATTTTGCTCTGATCCAGGGTGTACAGTGACATACAAAGGCCTTCGTGTTCACGACACAGTGACTTGGACGCGTAGAGCACGCAGGCGTTGGAGATAGTTGCTATAAATACATCTTCGCCTATCATTTCCTCCGATCGTTTTTGAATGGCATTGATCTTCTCTACACTCTCCCGTAAATCGCTACTACAGTGAACAACACCATCGTCGTCGTCATCACTACTCCATCTACACGACCCACAAAACATTTCACTTGCCTCATCATCGCTGACATCCGAGTAAGTCAGATGTCTTTTCAACGTTTGAGATCCCTCGGGCGACGATGATTTGACATGCTGATAGGTCTCGTCGTCCATACACTCGGACAGGTATTCAAACTACAACATATGAAATTACAACCTGGTTATTTCCGGTGACACCTTGCCACAGTTACTGTTCAATCACTTCCAGTGCTGTCACGGAATAGTTCACGTAACAGCCTTTTGATGACTTTTTGATAGTCACCCTTACCTGTTTGCCGAACAGGACGCTCACTACACCATAACGCTCTTCGTCTGTTTTCAGTGACATATAGTCATTGGCCGACAGTCCTATAACCCGCTGGGTTAGGGCGTCAAAAGCTGTGACCCACAATTCAACGCCTTTTCGATCACCCAACAATACACCCATACAGTATTTATATACAGACGCCCCCTTCTGTCGACCGTGGACCGGACATGTCATGACGGTGTGATGACCTTTCGTTTCAAGCAAAACTTTGCGGGTACACTGACGACAAGACGCGTAACATACATATTTCGAATTCAGAGCGCATGTTACAATATTCAGAGGTCTATCGAACACGTAGCAACCATCACTTACCGTTTCGAGACCTGTCAGATCGATCGCGTTGTCGGAGGTTCCCTTAGCGGTCGCCATGTTGTTGCCGAGTCACGAAGAATGCTTGAAGAGAAATCGACGGTTGAGAGCAAGAGTTGGTTATGTTTTCTACAATTTACCCTGGGTTTATATACACAGAAAGTGCCTCGGTTAGCAGTCTTGTGACTGTTAGTCAGGAGGGCGTTAAAGATAAAGCTGTCAATCAACTATCTTGTGACTGTTAGTCAGAGCGTTAAAGAAAAAGCTGTCAATGAACTATTTTACAGAGCAAACAAAGAAAAATATCCAGTCATCAGTCTTGTGACTGCAACAGGATACTAGGTAGACGATAAGACACCTGCCGGATTATTACGGTGCATATCCTGACTTTAATAAGATGCCCAGGATGTGTTAGCATCTATTTTTACGGACTAGTTTAGCGAACACAAAGAAAGACAGGACGTGTAAACAGATGGCTCGTTAAAAACAGGAAGACTAATCCGAGACGGGACGTCACAAGACACCACCTCGTTTACAAACGTATAATTAGACGCCTCATTATGATGCGGGAAGTTGACTGGCTGTCTTGAAAGTTCGTGTGTTAACTTTTCAATTCATTTCATAACAATAACAACAACAAGAAAGATGGCTGTCGAAGGCGGAGATATACCCTGGGGTAAAATAAAAGAAGAATGGAAAGAAATAGAAAGGAAGATGTGAGTATCTATTATTATTATTATTATTATTATTATTTACTTGATGTCATGTGTGTTTTTTAGGACTATGTATTTACTTCATTCAGGTAATTACATAGGGTTCTTTAGAAGTTCTTCATATTTAACCGCTAGTTCTCCTACATATATCAAAACTTTGAAAAGTATATAGTTACCCATAATTATTCATTTATCACATCTAACAGTTGACTATATATCATCTTTTAAGTTCTTCATATTTAACCGCTAGTTCTCCTATATATATATATATATATATATATATATATATAATAATATATATATATATATATATATATCAAAACTTTGAAAAGTATATAGTTACCCATAATTATTCATTTATCACATCTAACAGTTGACTATATATCATCTTTTTAGCGCTGCTCGAGAAGAATATGATGATGAAGTGGAGGAAGAAGAAGGAGAAGAAGAAGAAGAAGAAGGAGAAGGAGAAGACTTGGAGTGCACGTAAGTGTTCAAATTATTATTTATTATTATTGCTTTTGCTTTGTTACCTCGGTAAATTATATCTCTCTCTCTCTCTCTCTCTCTCTCTCTCTCTCTCTCTCTCTCTCTCTCGACCTAGATAGACGGCGACTTCCTCTTACGAGAGGGTTCGTTAAAGACAGGATGTTACATAGTTCTCTCCTCGGTGACTTCCTCTTACATGTCACAAGACACTTCGTTAAAGACGGGAAGTATGGGTCACAAGACACCTTGCTAACGAGATGCTGTATAATAAAAACAGTTGACTGTTTTCAAGATTTTGTTGATGTATTCAGTTTTAATTCCTATTCATAGACGAACTAGTTCTAAGAAGTTCTGACTGCTGACTCTTCTCTTTGACCGTCCACGCACTCAAAATAGCTTGTGGTTGCCTAGCAACACTGTGTCTGGTTATAGCACTGTGTGTGTGTGTGTGTGTGTGTGTGTGTGTGTGTGTGTGTGTGTGTGTGTAAGATTTAACGTCTCATTGGTATAGTTTTCAAAGTTTTAATACTTACCTTACAGCGAAGAAGAGCTTCGTGATGAGCATCGTTGTCAATTCTACCAAACCCTGTGTGACATAAAGAAACGCCCACGTATTGAACCGGCATCTCCATGGTATTTAACGTCACCACCACCATCACCGCCTCCTATGGACACGGGCGACCATGAAAATTGGGGATTTATCCATAACGGAGATATTGTCGATGATGGCTATTGTTGTATGGATGATGATGAGTAAAGAGGTAAAATAAATAAAAGTTTCTACATTGATTATATGTTGTTGGATTATTTTATTGTCTCTCACCTTAGATGAGACGGCTAGGTCCACTTCTCTCCACTAGGGGCGCTTAGGTCCACTTCTCTCTCTACTAGGGATGTTTAGGTCAGCAAATAACCACAGGAAAATGCCCTTAGGTCAGCTAAAATAGACAAAACTGCACATACACCTGCAGAGTTACGTATTGAGATCCACTACTACACTACTCATGTGGTTTAATTTTGAGGATGAGGAAGGTCAGGCCAGTAGTTAGGCAGAGTGTTGCCAAAACGCCTTAGTTACGTAATTACAGCAACTCGGTTGCACTTTCGCTCAGTGGGGCGTGGTGTTCGTTTGCTAGTGTTTCTATGTAAGCAGGTGGTTTCACTGTTTCGTAGAGGGTGTTGCACAAAGCGTAACTTGAATTGTTTTATTGTAGTAGCCAATATAAATTATGGAAACCTGTCATATGATGTGTAAATAGGTCCGCATATACAAACCTCTGTCATAATTATTTCGTCATCTGGGCGCTGACGAAGGACTGGGACAGATCCAGGGTTGAACGACAGAGGTTGCCCTGCTGCCAAGAGTATGGCAAATAAAGTTGTGAACCGTGGTGGGAATCGTTAACGTTGGTTACGTTCCCAAAATTTGTGTGTGCGAAATTCAGCATCCACCGTGACTGTTCGTGCTTCTGTTCGTGCCACGTCAGCGGTACAGTGAAGAAAACATTCCGGTCGGCCCCGACGTCCGATAACGACTGCCGCGGCGAGTATATGCGTCGATGAGCGACAATCGTGACGCGCTCACCCCATCTCGGGCGTGACAAGGGAAGTGCGAACCAACCTCGAACAGCGGTCTCACAGCGACCTCGTCCGAAAACGTGACTGAATGCGACTCGAGAATTCATAGCGGCCGGCGGTAAGCGTCTACTGCCCGGCGTCGTCATTCGCGCGAACGCATTCGTCCGACTTCTCAACCATTTGCACCGAGCGAGACCACTCACCGTAGCACGGACGCGACTCGAGAATTCGTAACGACCGGCGGTAAGTGTCTACTGCTTGGCGTCATCACTCCTGTGGCCGATATATACCGTTGGTTGTTTTCTGAGTTCGGCATGATGACTTCAATAAACGTTCGTATATGTTCGAGATGGGACTAGCTCAATGTAAATGTCTATTTTCTAATTGAACGATATTTTTGTTTGCTTTTTTATTAATGGTATTTATTCCACCTTAGAAAGGAAGGGAAATTGGATAACTGAGAGATTTATTGAAACTTTACTTTCTTAGTTAGATAGGTTCAGAGTTTCAATTGTTATTGTTTATGTTCTACTAATATTTGGGTTACGGGATTTCTTTATTCTTTTCATCTTTGTTAACCGTGATACTTACATAGAGGAAGATATGTAATCAAGGTTATTAATATTTCCTCGTTCTTTTTTGTTTGATGCACGATGACCGCTCCTTTTCATATGCGTTGACCAAATCATATAAGAACCCTACTAGATCTGAGCCATCTAATGTACAGAGACCTCGATAATCCATGACATTGTGTAAATATTGAGATAGTTAAACATTTTAACTGTGTGGGCCTTACATTAGATTCGTATTTAAACTGGAATAAACATATTGATAAAATAACAAATACATGGTCTAGAACAATTGGTGTAATAAATAAATTAAAGCTTGTTATACCAATTATAGTAAGAATTACACTATATAATTAACTAATATTGCCTCACATTAACTAATATCTAATGATCTGGGGATACAAATATAATCGAAACAATTTACTACAAAAGAAAACTATAAGAACAATATCATTATTTATCAATGTATAAATATTTAAACGTTTCTCGATTTTAAAGACTGAAGAACTACTTAGTATACATATATTACGATTTTACTATAAATACAAAAACTTGGCATTACCAGCATACTTTGAAAACTGGCAGATAATTTAGAACAGAAACATGCATAACCATTTCAAACAAAATCATGACATAATATATACATTCAAGACACAACACGAATTTGCAAAAAAAAGCCTTAGATATAGTCTACCACACACAGTAAACAATATATAAAATATAATTAAACAAAAGATACCCACACACAGCCTACAAGGATTTATTCATTATGTAAAACATGATATCATACAAGGATACAAACACACTTGTACAATCGTAAAGTGCTACACATGCACACAAAATAATGAATAAACACCCATCCCAGTAACACGTACATCCATAAACATATGACATAGTACCCACACATTCACTACTTACTACACGCGTGAAGAAACAACCATTAATAACAACGCACATGAATATACAAGCATGTAAATGTGATTGGGCAAAGGTGCGTCAATGGAATACAATAACTTACGAATTATATAAAGCATAGAAAACTACCAAACCACAAGGTGGCACCTGATAGCGAATATTTATAGGTGTCTACTACACCAAATATTGTACAAACTTAATCGAAATAACGATTGCGTTGCATTATAGGTTTATATGTATATTTTATTTGTATTACTACTTTGTATTGTACGAAATTGGGAAAATAAATACATTTATCTAACTATATATATATATGTGAAAAACATGACGGTTACAATGGTTCGCTCCCTTGGTTATTAATAAGTGAATACGTCACAAGTTATCAGAAAACGATATAAATGAATAAGATGCCTCAAAACCTTTCGTGTGGTCGTAGCTGAACTTGTCAACATTTAGTGCGCATGACCAGTGTCTAGCTACGTGCGGCACTTTTTTCAGCGGTAGGATGTTTCACTACACCTCCTCTGGGGGGGAATTAAGGGCTCAGCACACTGTCAGTTTTCACATTGGCGACCATGTTAATGTTTTGTGTGATTATAAGAAAAACGTGGCCTATAAAGTTTCTTAAACTTCCCACCTGCTGTTATTATCATCTCATTGACATGCTGGTCGATTTTAGTCAAAATATAATATTTCTAGCTCTTGCAAAATGCCTGTATGTATGACACCCGTCAATATTTACAAATGCATGCAGGCAGTAATCCGGCTAAAGTGTCAACTAGCCAAATTGCTGCCAGATACCCTTCCGCTTAGTAAAATCAGCTAAAAAGACACCATTTTACTGTCAACAGCTGCTACAATCACATCTAGAAATCTGACTACTCAAATGCACTTATGTCAGAGCACGTGAACGTTGTAAAAAAATATAATGCACTTTTTTTCGAAGTCCAACAGTGTGCTGACTCCTTAAATTTTGTGGTTGCGATAGCGCCCAGCGGTGACTCTACCTAGCGGAGTCTGGTTATATTAGTCGACATAAATGGTGGCGCCACGTTGCGTAGATGATCGAGGCCATGCACATTCATTTTGTAGGCGTCGACTTCACAATCGCACAGTATGTTCTTGGACTAACCCGTATACTTTAGATGTCGTATTGGTCAGTGTATCAAAGGTATACTACTGTCGTTAATCTTTAGATGGCAACCCATCACATTACTCGAATTTTTTACTTGAGCGAGTTGTTGGCGTTACTATTATTTTAGTGTGAGCGATAAACGGGTTGTAAAGTTGTCTGTCCCCTCCGTCTTCCTTCCTTCCATCTTTCACTGTGGGCGGTACGCAATGGCTTAAGAAGACCGGAGCCTTACCTCGGGTATGTCGCTCGCCAAGCCGTGTGCATCATCGTTCTGTGGTGATGCATTGTCCCCTCACGGCTAAGGGTGTATTTGTTTGTCAATGAAATTGAACAAACAAGCTTTCCAGGTTCGTCACGAATATATATGTTTTATTCATCAGTAGAAACTTCAGACACGATGTCCGTACAACGTTTGCATATTCATGTGCGCCGACAGTTCAACTCTATTTTACATTTAAAGTGTCCGTGGTTTTTGAAGATCGAAAGATAAAAACAATATATAAACCACCGTGGTTTATATTTGCCGAAATTTAGATAAGTCTAAACAGTGGGAAACATTTTCGTAGTTTCCCGTGGAGAGCGTCAACGTGTCTCCTCGTCTGTGTTCATTGCCGCCCTCCCTCGTAATTCCAAAAATAGTTCCCTTTTAAACATACTGGCTTGGCCTCAAGCCAAATCCGGGAATTGTCTTTAAACCGTAAGGGATCGAAACGCATCGTATGAAATTTGTAGAATTATGGTTCTACGCATGCGTGTTTTTATGTCGTCATATTATGGGGATGAGGGTGCTCACTCACGTGAAGGGGTCTGCTTTTATTTGCATAATTTCATCTTTCCGGTTCGATCTTAAAACCAGGACATGGTCACGAAGTGAATCTAAGGTCAGGCCAATGTCTGCACCAAATTCCAGTCATGACTCTTAACTGTCAACTACATTCTGTTCCGGTAGACACCAAGAACTACGCCTACAGACGCGAAAATAAACAAATCGTTCAAACCTTGTTGCTTTAGAAACGCGCCCTCAGTGACGGCAACCATATGCTTGCCTTGTGCAGCATTCTTTTATATAATGCTTTTATATAACGTGACTCTGGTTTTTCTGTTCTAGTCTTTCTCTGATAACTAATAATAATAGTAATTAACTAAATTAGCCACTGCATGTCTGTTACAGGGTGATGCAGCCTGAAATCCAGAGGCAATGGTACACTCCCACGTAGTGACATACACATTGTTTGGTTGGTAAGCAACAATTGTGTTTTACTTGTATCATCATACACAAACACGGTCAAACATAATTATAATTAATCTGATGTTTTGAGAATAAAAACTACCTGGCTTGGGTGAAATTCTGAAAGTCTGAATTTGAAACACTGACTAGCCACTAGGCATGCTTTATTTATATTGATTTGATTTTCAGTTCAAACAAATTCTTACAGTCAATGCAGAGGTTGTTTTGAGTGAAGTTCTTATTTTAACAGCAAATACACACTTGGTAAAATGAGGATATTAACACATTAATTATGGCTCGTTTGAATAACCTCGTTGTTTGGAAAGATGCCACTTGGAGACGGGACCATTGACATTATTTCTCGGGACGGGACCATTGATATTATTTCTTTTCTGTGATGATAATTACATGTATTTACAGCTGTTTTTGTCAACACAGTGAAATATGCAGTAAGTTTTCATCACCATCTCCGATATAATTATGTTTCTCAATTTGAAGATGTATATACATCTTGTTGGACATTCATACTCCAATGCTCCAGCATTTGACTAGTGACTGATATATCTAACTAATGGCGTATATATATCAAAAACTTTGATGTCAATATCCAGCAACTCACACTTCATACTAAATCCCGACACAACGACTTTCATAATTGATATGATACTATACCATCGTTATTATTGTAACATTTTCAGTAAAAAAAAAAATATATATATATATATATATATATATATAAATATATATATATATATAAATATATATATATATTGTATTTCTATAATAAAAGTGCAAGGAACAGATGACAAAGTTTTAGTTATATTATAAAATTATTATGCACCTGACTGAGTTGGATTATTCTGCATAGCCTCTATTATTTGTTTATTTGTACTAACATAATATGTAAGTATCATCATTTTAAAACTGTTCCGGTACATTGATTCTGCTTATTTAATCATGTTGGGGGTAGTGGCCACTTATTCCAGTCCGCTCCACCCTCTAAATTGCAAACATATTTAATTAATTTATTGCAAACATATTTAATACATGTTTTATCAATATTGGTCCAAATTTAGCCAACCAAATACAACATTACCAAATAAAATGTTCATACATATCTTAATGGACAACATAACAATGTATTTATTTTTCAACTTATTAATGAAGAAACAATATATAAAACAACTAATCATATGCATCCAAAGGCAAGCTGCATATTTGATGGTGTTTCTTCACGACTATTAAAGTCAACTAAATCTGTTTTTATTTTTAACTTTAATAACAAAACAAATATTAATTTTGGGTATCTTTCCCGGTAAATTCTAAATAGCCAAAGTAATACAAATTCATAAAAAGGTGGACGATACCGTATTCTGGAACTACATACCAATATCAATCTTACCTGCATTTTTAAAAGTAATCAAAACAGTTATTTATAACCAGCTCGAATCTTTTTTTAAAAGACAAACTGATGTACGTTAACCAATATGGATTTAGAAAGGATCATTCAACTGCATTTGCTGCTCTCGAATTCATTGATAGAATATTGACAAGTTTGGATAATAAGGAAATACCTATCATTATTTACCTGGATCTTTCAACATTATTTGATAACCTGGACCACTCAATATTAATAGATAAGTTGAGTTTTATGGCATACGAGTAGCCCTAGATCTATTCAAAAACTATTTTAAAACAGAAAACAAGAAGTAGACATTAAAGAAACCCAATCTGAAATGTTTAATATCTCAACAGACGTATACTTCAATAATCAATTATAGGCCCTTTGTTATTCTTAATCTACATTAATGACTTTGCCAAATATAGTCCAGTCAACTATATTATGTATGCTGATGACACGACCCTCTGGAGTACACTAGATTTTTTTCTAGAATGTCAAAACAATGAAAATGTGGAATCTCTAATCAACAAATGTAAATAAATCAAAATATATATTTTTTCAAAGCAGCTAGAAGAAATATTAATATGAAAACCCATCAAATCTACAAATATATAACACAAACATTAATAGAGTAGACACATTCAATGTCTTAGGCCTAAAGGCTTTAATGAACAATTAAACAGGCAAAGTCATATCGAGAAAATCTTAAATAGATGCTCCAGGACTATAGGTACCCTAAATATACTTCAACGATTGTTATTTACACTCTATTTTTATGCTTAGCCTGTTTCAAACGAAGCCTGATACTGTCACTTACTTATATTTTGTTTCAGAACTCGCAAATGTTTGTGACAGAACTGTCAACAATAAGGTAACAAAGCTGCAAAAACTCGCGGGCATTGACAACAATAACTGATACGTTGTGTGTAACAACACGACATAGGACATCAAGGCACGTCACACAGTGTCAACAGAAAGAAGAGAACACATGTGAATGAATGACTCATGGCACAATATTTAATGTTTATGCAGACATCAACTATCTGGGACAGGGAACCATTCAAGTGTGACAGTTGTGCAGCAGGTGTAAAGGTTCGTTTGCTTAACATACAGTTGAGAAAACTCTGACACACGTGGAAAACAATCTTTTCCGAGGAACGATTTAAAGCTGCACATTGAGAATTTTTTTTTAATGTGACTCTTGTGAAAAATGTTTTAACAACATGTTGTTTTGAAAGTATATTGTTCCGCCTTGATAAACACTATGAATAGTGAGGATCGCTTCCGATGTGATGTACACTAGAGATAACACGTTTATGTGATTGAATGCAATAGTTCTTTAAGGACAACAGCACGATATAAAATAATTGTTGTGTTTGTATCAAAAGGTTCGAAACAAATACAGTGTAATTATGTCTGTGAATGTGCGCACGAGTACTGTAGAGAAACGATTCAAATGTGACACATGTCGTGCACATTTCTCAAAAAGTGGTCAGTTGAAGACGCATGTCCGTATACACACTGGGGAGAAACCACACAAATGTGATACCTGTTGTGCACAGTTCTCAGACAGTGGTCACTTGAAGAGACATTTCCGTATACATACGGGGGAGAAACTATACAGATGTGGTACCTGTGGAGCACAATTCTCACAAAGTGGAAGTCAGAAGATACATGTCGGTATCCACACCGGGGATAAACCTTACAAATGTGATACGTGTGGTGCACAGTTCGCACAAAGTGGTCATTTGAAGACGCATGTCCGTATTCACACTGGGGAGAAACCCTACAAATGCGACAAATGTGGAGAACAATTCTCACGAAATGAAAATCTGAAGATGCATGTCCGTATCCACACAGGGGAGAAACCATACAAATGTGATACCTGTTGTGCACAGTTCTCAGACAGTGGTCACATGAAGAGACATTTCCGTATACATACGGGGGAGAAACCATACAGATGTGGTACCTGTGGAGCACAATTCTCACAAAGTGGTAGTTTGAAGACGCATGTCCGTATCCACACCGGGGAGAAACCATACAAATGTGATACCTGTGGTGCACAGTTCTCAGACAGTGGTCACTTGAAGAAACATTTCCGTATACATACGGGGGAGAAACCATACAGATGTGGTACCTGTGGAGCACAATTTTAACAAAGTGGTAATTTGAAGTCGCATGTCTGTATCCACACCGGGAAGAAACCTTACCTAGGTGATACCTGTGGTGCAATGTTCTCAGAAAGTGGTTAGTTGAAGAGATTTGTCCGTATCCATACGGGGAGAAACCCTACAAATATCACACTTGTGGTGCACAGTTCTCAGAAAGTGGTCGTTTGAAGACACATATATGTATGCATTCGGGGGAAAAACCCTACAAATGAGATACCTGTGGTGCACAGTTATCAGCATTTGGTGATTTAAATAAACCTGTCCGTATCCATACGAGGGAGAAACCCTATAGATGTGGTATCTTTGGTGCACTGTGGAAATCTTAAGATGCATGTCCGTATCCACATCGGGGAGAAACAAATGTGATATCTGCGGGGCACAGTTTGCATACAGTAGCGGTTTAAAATCACGTGGTACGTGTGGCTTCCAGTTCACAACAAGTGGTAATTTTATGTCAGACATGCGCATTCGCAATGTTAACAAAAAAGCAGATATAACATAAGCGGGGGCTACGTGATATGTGTGGACAACAGATCGAAAACAGTGGTTTGTTAAATATGGTTGTTGTTTGTGGATACTTGTACCGACGTGAAATTATTGAAATGCGACACATGTAGAAAACAGTGTTCGGGAATGTGTTGTTTACAATAAAAATGCTTCTTTGGATATGTTCTGTCTGTGTGAAGCCTCACAACATTTGTGGATGATGCGACGTGAACAGCCTGATTTCTCACATGTTACTGTAGGCACGGGATTCCTGGACAAGTTTGTCAAGCAGGCTAATGCATAGGCCCACCAGAATAAAGTTGTGTTTTCGGCAACCCGATCGACGCTATTAAAACAAAGCAGGACGTACAATTGTCTACAACGTGATCAGACAAGTATGTCATTAATCAGCGACATCGTTGCGGTCAACCATATAGCCTATGCCACTCTTTGGGGATTCGGGTGTAGATCTACGGGTCGACGTGATGAAGCGTTACGCGGGGATGTGGGTGTCCGAGTGCGCTTTGCGTAACGAATAGAACGAATATGTAGCAGTCAATGTTTGACTGATAATGCTCAAAAGATACCACGTTAGGTGCAGTCAGAAAAGCATGTCTTAGGGGTCTGGGCGTAACATTAGACACCAACTCCCAAATAGCTTCAATACAATTATCACTACTTGTAAAATTATGCCTTGTTAGTTATTTGTTAGTCTTGACAGTAATATTACGAAATTTTAGAAAACAAACTACTTATTACATGCATTTAAGCATCACGACAACCTCAAAGAAACTCGTTGTTTGTTCACCGATAGGCCCCATTGTCACGATATTGTCATGAGATACCCCAGCTGGTCCCTAGCGGGAGTGAAATATTTGGACTCGAGGCAGTACCCACATGGACAGTAAATTAGCATAAAGTGTAGTGGGTTCTACTGTTGTTTAGAGTAGTGAACCAGTCTAGGCTAGAGTTAGATCAGTGCGCACGTGTACCTAGAAAGCTACGCGATATACATATATCATCATGACGTTTTGTTTGTATATTATTCAAATATGTGCAAGCAATACCGTTACATGGTGTCAGGAAATGATCTAACGTTATGTGTTGACTTGACTACGTAATGCAGATTGTTGCATCACAAGCTAAGCGGGATTGTGTCAACAGTGCCTGATAACAGATCAGCTAGACCCTGTTAAGTGAGGGATCCGGTCATGGCAACGCCACCGTCATCGTCTCTCCTTAATGGTAATATGAATACGCTCAATAGTATAAGTATACCCCCCACCGCCGTCGCTGCATCTCGACGCAGTAACCGCCGCGAATTGTTGGCTTCAATGGAAAAGCGACTGGATCGAATATGAAGTCGCCACGGACCTGGACAAAAAGATAGAACGGAAACGAGTGAGTACGTTGTTGTCAGTGATCGGCCAAGATGCGAAGGACATCTGGCAGAATCACCCGTGACGAGAATCGGTACAAAGTAGCGTCAGTTCTACAAATGTACGATAATTACTGTACGTCCAGGGTAAATGTACCATATGAGCAACATACACTCCATTCACTGAAACAGCGGGCGAGTGAAGATGTTATGACGTGATACAACGAACTGCGTAGGACCGGAACAAACTGCGTTTGGTGTGATCAGGACGGCTGAAGAGTTGATGATCATATTGTGCCAAGTGTTCTGGACAAGATTCCGAGATAAACTACTCGAGCAACGCGACTTAGCGCCGCAGAAAGACTTAGACTTCATCAGAAGTGAAAGCTGAACGAGATTCGGCATGTATTTCCAACGGTGACATAGAGGTACACGTGATGAGAAAACGTACAAGAACGAGATGGTTTTGAAAGCGTGGCAACGAGGCAGAACGCGCGAGACCTCGAGAAAGATCACACGCCAAAACACCCAACAGAGGCAAATGTCCAGCTTGGGGCCAGAAATGCAGAGCCTGTCAGGGATTGACTCATTTTGCCGTCAAGTGTCACCAGTTCAGAGTCAACAGAACGCACGTTAAAACTGTCTGAAATTAAGACTATGGTGTGAGTAGTCTGATAGACGATTCGGGTATGCGACAGTTGGTTAACCGTGTGGACGGACAGCAGACAGATGTTGGTAACACTTGGGATCGGGTCGCACAGAGTACAGTTTGAGTGCGACACCGGATCATAGTGTAACATCCTGCCGCTGAGTGACTAAAAGTTAGCTATTGGAGACACTAAGTTACATAATTACCAGGTCAGTACAGCATCGAAATTGACGCAGACATTAATCCTGCAGTACAAGTCCTTCGACGTGTACCAGTGGCACTAAGAGACAAGCTTAAACATGAGCTGCGTGAGATGGTCAACGATGACATCATTGCGCCAGTCAATGAACCTACAGATTGGGTTTCCAGCTTGCTGCTGTCACGGATTAATTATGTCTCCGTACACTAGATGGCTCAGGTCTAGTAGGGTTCTTTTATGAGAAGGTCAACGCATGTGAGAAGGAGCGGTTATCGTGAAGAAGCAACAAAGAACGAAACAAATTGTATTACATTATGTCTTCCTTCAGGTAGGTATCACGGTTAACGAAGATGAAAAGAATAAAGAAATCACTTAACCCAAATCTTAACCCAAAAAATAAGCAATAACAATGAATCCCTGAAGCTATCTAACTAAGTAAGTACAGTTTTAATGAATCTCTCAGTTACCTAATTTCCAATCCTTCCTAAAGTGGATTGTTCCACTACACGAACAAATAATAGGCGCCATGTGTTATATATGAAGAAACCGAATTTGATATATATATATATATATAAATACTGTTACCCATGAAAAGTATATATATATATATAATATATATATATATATAATGTATATATATGTATATATACACATATATATAATATATATATATATATATACGTTTCATGGGTAACAGTACCCAGCTTCACGACTTTGAATAACTAAAGGCAAATATAATTCATAAAAAAAAAACAATATTAACGTGCAATGAAAAAATATACATTTACACCGGGCTAGTCCCTTCTCGAACTTATTCGAACGTTCGTTGAAGTCATCACGCCGAGCGCCGTGAACAAGCAGAACTGTGCATTTCGCATGTGCCGAGTCTAGCAACCCCCTCTGATTTTCCCCTGTCGTAGAAACCCCTTATAATAATGTTACTTGACCCATGTATGCACGGCTGATACATTTATGTTTTGCATCCATCTTTTTTGTGTTTGTCTAATATAAAACCAAGGAAAACATATTTGCCTGTTATGACATTATGCATGTATGCAATGAAATACGATAAACAGTTATTTAAACTGTGTTAAACACTATTCACATGTATGATGCAGCCAGACCTGATGTGGTCTTTGTAAAGACAACATGCGGCAGCCCCGTAGAGCGCTTCGAGTTCCTGGTTTGCAGCAATGCCTTGCTGCCTTCTGCACAACCAGTCGCCATCAAGCCACCCGGCCTCAGTTACGACCGCCAACACTACCTCCACACAAACATTCGTCCGTTTGTGAAGGACCTGTATAAGGACGTGTTGTGTCCAAGCCCCCCTGAGAGGTAGGATGCCCCTGTGGCGGGGCCATCTACTGCCCCCATGGCGGGGCCCTCCACAGCTCCCGATGCTGTCACATCTACACCACGCAGAGGAGGTGGCCGAGGTCGCCGTCCTCGCCAGCCTTCGCAATCGCTTTCTCCGACCCAGGCATCTGAGAACTCGTAGCAGTGCACGGAGGGGACGTGGTAGTCTTGGCAGGGGACATGGCAATGCTGGCAGGGTGGTGCCAGAGAGCGAAAATGAGAATAAACTCAATGACTGGTTTTGTGAGTCATATAAACTTGCAGCAGTTTTCTTTTGCAATTTTATTTTGTTTTTGTTTGCATCAATGAGCTTCACTTATTAGGACAATGTCCGTTTATAAATAAATGCATTTAACCGTTTTTGTGTGTACTGTAAAATTCGTAGAAAACATACCACTTCGCTAGTATACATGGAAAAGTCTTTTGCTCATAACTTTTTTAATATCCCATATATTTTGTTCATATATTAAAATACTTAAAAGGATATCACTATCTAAGATTTTGTAGAATTTCAAAGAAATCCATTCATGGTAACTAAGATACTTTTCAGTAAACGTACCAAAAACTTCAAACGGCTTTTTCTCAGTTTGAACTTTTCTACCCCCGTGTGTGTTCATTGTGACATAACTTCAGCAAGGTTTACGCTACGCCTACAATATATGCATCATATTAAAGCTGCTTACATGCTCTTTCCAAAAGTATATATAAATCAATATTTTTAAATTTGTACATGTGACTCATTTCGTTAGGACTCGACACATATGACAAGTGTCATAGGATAATAATGCCTATATTATAGTATTATAAATCCCTTATTAGCCCGGCTTGCCAAGGAATGTGCCTACAACATTATCTGTAATATTTGTCTTAATTTTCCTAAAACATTGATGTTTTTTCGTTTATATTAAAACATTTCCGCGTGACATGACCAAGCAATTATTTTACATAGTACATACTGGCTTACCTGTAACAAAGATGAACTGCGATCAAGATCGGTAATGACAATTTGACTAACATTGACACTGGGAAGGACAAGTCCAGTAAGTATATCATTTGTCTAGCCTTCAAAGCATCGATGAATGAAACGTTATCACAGTTGCTGTGAACGCAATATAATAAAGGGAATCTGATAAAACTTCGTTGCTATTGCGTACAAAGACGGACGTTGCCATCGTATTGAGATGATAAAACGGCGATGATAACTCGTTCGCATGCGTTGACTGAATGGGGCCGGTCGATCACTAATACGTCTTGATTTTAGCGCTTGTGCCGAGTCTAGCAACCCCCTCTGATTTTCCCTTGTCATGGAAATCAAGGCAGAGCGAATATCTGCATATAATCTGAGCACTTCCCCGTGGACTTGTTTTTTATTGTAGATTTTCAGCTGTGAATACGCTCGTTGGTTTCCCAATGTAAGATTTAGTATTTTCAATATAAATTGTGTACACTCGTTGCATATCGCACAGGTGTATTCAGAGAGCCCGACGGGCACGTGTCCCTAGACCTTTATCATTTGGCGATGTCCTAGACCTTTTTTAAATGTGCCCCTGATATTGCAACCTAATCCTTAGGAATGTGTTCCCGTCAAAATTCAAATAAGCTGAAGTTACGGGGGCGCGGCGGCGAAACAAATCAAACGGAAATCATATATGCAAGTAAAGATTTGTCCGTTTATGTGGAAAATAAGTTGTTCGAAACGTAAAACGCAATGTGCTCGTAATACGTAAACTAACAATTGCACGAACGACGAGCGTGTAGCGAATACTTCGGCAAAAAGGCCCCTGTATCATGGACTTGACAATATGGAGAAGACGTAGACAGAATGAAGATTATGTCTAACCTCGTTACAATAGCATATCAAGACAAATATCATTTAAAAATTCAACACTATCATGGTTAGGGCCTATCGTTGAACAAACAACGAGTATCTGCGAGCACGCCATGATGTTTAAATACATGTAGTGGTGAAGTTTGTTTTCTAACATTTGGTAATTATTACTGACGCGACAGACAATTAACTACCAAACATCATTTTGCTAGTACTGAGAAGCTATTTGGGAGCTCGTTTTTACTGTTACCCCCAGAACCCTAAAAGACATAACTAAGTTGGTATATTTTGAGCATTATCAGTCAAACATTGACAGCAAAGCAAGCTAACACATATTCGTTTTATTCGTTACGTATTTAACGACCAGCTATAATTCAATAGGTTCGATAGGGTTTCCGAAAACACAAATTTATTCTGATGGACCTATGAACTAACGATTAGCCTGGTTGACAACATAGTCCACGAAGCTCTTGCCTACAGTAAGATATGAGAAATCAGGCTGATCATGACACGTCATCCACAAACGTTGTGAGGTGTCACACGGATAAAACACTGTTTTCTGCATGTGTCGCATTTGAAACATTTCACACCGGTACAATTACACACAAACAACCATATTTAATATACTACTGTTTATGATCTGATGTCCACACGTAAAACTCCTTAAATGTGATATGTAAATGTGAAGATGTTTCTTTCCTCAACCATTCTTTCAAAAATAACTGAGCCCCCACATATGTCTCAATCGTTTGTTAACATTGCGAGTGCGCATGTCTGAATTAAAAATGCCACTTGTTGTGAACTGGAAGCCACACGAATCAAGTCGGCTCCAGTTCATTGTGGGAACAGCAACGTGATTTGAAATTGACACAGTATGCAAACTGTACCTCGCAGATATCACATTTGTTTCTCCCCGGTGTGGATACGGACATGCGACTTCAGATGTCCACTTTCTGAGAATTGTGCTCCACACGTATCACATTTGTAAGCTTTCTCCCCGGTGTGGATACGGACATGCTTCTGCAGATTTCCACTTTGTGAGAATTGTGCACCAAAGGTATCGCATTTGAAGGGTTTTTTCCCAGTGTGTATACGGACATGCCCCTTTAGATTTCTAACTTTTGAGAACTGTGCACCACATGTGTCACATTTGAATGGTTTCTCTACAGTACTCGTGTACACATTCACAGACATAATTAAACTGTTTTGTTTCGAACCTTTTCACACACACATTATTTTGTATTGTGCTGTTGTCCTCAATGCACTTTTGCTACACACACACAAACGTGTTGTCACTAGTGTACATCACATGTGGAGAGTTTCTCACTAGTCGTAGTGTTTACCAAAGTGGCACATTATAGTTTCAAAACAACATTGTTAAAAAATGTTCCACAAGTGTCACATTTAAAAATCTGTCTCACTGTGCAGCTTTAAACCGTTCCTCGGAGAAGAGTGACTTCCACGTGTGTCAAACAGATGTTTCTCAATTGTATGAGAAAGCAAACGAACCTTTACATATGCTGCACAACTGTCACAATTGAATGGTTCCCGTCACAGGGAGTTGATGTCTGCATAAACGCTAAATATTGTGGCGTGAGTCATTCCGTCACATGTTTTCTCTTCTTTGTGTGTTGACATTGTGTGACGTGCCTCGATGTCCTATGTCGTGTTGGTGCACACAACGTGACAGTTGTTGATGTCAATGCCCGCGAGTTTTTGCAGCTTTGATACTTTATTGTTGACAGTTCTTGTCACAAACATTTGTGAGTTCTGAAACAAAATAAAAGTAAGTGACACCATCAGACGTCGTTTAAAAAAGACTAAACATAAACAACAGAGTGTAAAGAACAGTGTGGAAGAACGGGACAATTGTATTTTGGAGAAACAGGATATACTTATTTGTTGCAAATACACAATACAGAATAATCGTAATAAAAACCATATAATATGTTTACATTCGATTCGACGAGGTGGTAAATATAAAATTTATGGTAGGAAAACAAAAGAATATATAATATAAGGGAAGGGAGACTCCTACTGAGAATAATTATAGTCGCTGTTGTAGGAGCCACTCTGAAAGGCAATTTCATAGATTTTTATTTCATTGCTAAAAGAAGACAATCCCTAGTACAATTGGTGCATTACTACAATATAAATGTACATTACTTTATATCTTATATATATTATATATTACACAATAACAACATAAACAGTTGATAATTTATTAAAAAAAAAGTGGCACAGTAGTCGTCCAAAGATATCCCTATTATATATATATATATGTACATATATGTATATATATATATATATATATATATGTATATATATATATATATATGTATATAACAGTTTTGGATTGTACACTGCTCAGCAAGAGTATTCAGATAGTAAAGCTTGGAATATGTTGCAAAGGCATATAAACTGTGATTGGCGATCTTATCCTTAATTAAATCTGGTGCATTATTTATTGTGTGTGGCAAACTATACCTGAGGCTCATAGTTTGGCTAATTCATAATGTACCCTGACTCTGTGGATTTTATATTATCCAGGTGTGTAAAAGTTGCAATGGTGTTGATTTGAACTAATGGTAAGTTTTACAGAGATACTGGTAGTTTATTGTGTGAATATTTATGGAATAGTTTTAATTCGTGAACATTTTGAAGATGTTCTACTTTTAGTAATATAAGACTTCTGAACAATGCATTGGTGAGAGCGTTATATTTACTTACTTATAATTATCTCACATCTATAGCCTTAGGCCGTTAAACCATAATTTAGATTTGAAGATATGGTAAGTTACCTTTCACAGTCCTATGTTGCTAAGAACGGAGCTTTTCGACCTTCCCGCGATATTCCTGGAAGTCTTGTCACGTGACAGTTGCCAACATAGTCACATGACGACCGAGAGTGGCGCAGACAAATGCTGATGAAAACGTCGTGAAGACATCGAAAGCTCCGTTCAGAGCAACATAGGACTCGGAAAGGTAACTTACCATATTTTCTAAACTATGAATGTAACCGAGTCCGTTAGCAATTTACATGCTAACATAATTTATATGTGATAATATCAGAGAGTTGTATGACGTAATCTTTATATTAGGAAACAATCGTTTAAGAATAGTTAGGGTACATGTAGTCCTGGAGTATCTATTTGAGATTTTCTTCATAAGACTGTGTCTGTTTAATTATTCATTAAAGCACTTAGGCCTAGAAACATTAATTTCTCTATCAATGTTTGTGTTATATATCAGTAGATTTGATGGGTTTATCATATTAATATTTCTTCTAGTTATATATTTTAATTTATTTACATTTGTTGATTAGAGATTCCACATTTTCATTGTTTTGACATTGTACAAAAGAATCTAGAGTACTTGAGAGAGTCTTGTCATCAGCATACATAATATAGTTAAATTTTGGATTAGATTGGGCAAAGTCATTAATCAAGACTAAGAATAACAAAGGGCCTAGAATTGATCCTTGAGGTGCGCCTGTTGAGATATTAAGCATTTCACATTGGGTTTCTTCAATGTCTTTTTTCTATTTTTTTAAATAGTTTTTGAATAGATCTATGTCTACTCGTTTTATGCCATGAAACTCAACGTATCTATTAATATTGAGTGGTACAGGGTGTCAAATACTTTTGAAACGTCCAAGTAGATTATTAACAAGTATGGATAGTAAATCCATAATTGTTAATTCGAGAGCGGCAAATGCAGGTGAATGATCCTTTCTAAATCCATATTGGTTATCGTAGATCAGTTTTTCTTTTAAAGAAAGATTCAAACTGGTTATAAATAAATATTTCGATTGCTTTTGAAAATGGAGGTAAGATTGATATTGGTCTGTAGTTGCAGAATAGGGTATCGTCCCCTTTTTAAGAATATGTATTAATTTGGCTATTTTGAGTTTATCAGGAAAGATACCCAAAGTTAATATTTGGTTTGTGATTAAAGTTAAAGATTTAATCAAAACAGGTTTAGTTTGCTTTAATAGTAGTGAGGATACACCATCAAATGTTGTCTTTATCATCAATTGTTTTAGAGATTGTTTCTTCATTAATAAGTTGAAAATTAAATACTTTGTTATGTTTCCATCAAGATAATGTCTGAACATTTTGTGGGTAGCGTTGGTTGGCTAAATTTGGGCCAATGTTGGTAAAATATAAATTAAATACGTTTGCACTTGATGAATTAAATATGTTTGCAATTGAGCAGAGTGGAATAAGTGGCCACTATCCCAATATGGTTAAATAGGCAGAATCGAAGTACCAGTATAGTTTTTAAATGATCATACTTACATATATATATGCAATTAAAATAAACAAATAATAGAGGCTACGCAGAATAATCCAAATCCCATAATAATTGTTACTAAAACGTTTTCACCTATTCCTCGCACTTTTACTATAGAAATACAATATATATTTATTTAATGAAAATTTTAGAATAATAATGATGGTATAGCACCACATAAATTATGAAAGTTGTGGCGGGATTTACTGTGAAGTTTGAATTATATTTTGATGTATTAATATTAGACAGAGTTGTAGTAAGATTTGTTTCATCTCCAAGCATTATACATCATGAAACTGAACAGGTCAGAGTAGTCTGGTTGATCGTAGACATTGCTGCTCAAAATAATTATACATTTGATTTATAATGGTTTGTATAACTTTTGATAGTGCTGATTAGAACAATTATATATATATTGTTGAAATTTGATATGCCGCGTTTATATATTTCATTGTCATTTTAAAGTAGGTTGAGATTATTTGCGTATATATTATTAAGATTTTATTACATGTTTTGTGTTTAGGCAATTACATTATGGTACATGTTGTAATAGTAGTCATAGTGGTAGGTTTATATACTCTCCATTAATTCTTTCTGAGCACTTGTTTGATATTGACATCGAAGTCTTTGATATACAAACCATTAGTCTGATATATCAGACACTACTCAAATGCTGGGGCATTGGAGTATGAATGTTCAACAATATTTGAAGATGTATACAGTTTCAAATTGAGAAATATTTGAGTAATGCAAAAGGTGACAGCACTAATATATAACATATAATTATATCGGCGATGGTGATGAAATCGTACTCCATATTTCACTGTTTTGACAAAAACAGGTGTAAATACGTATAATCATCACCACAGGAAAGACACATTCATTGTCTATGGTCCCGAGAAGCCTGTTGTGAGGGGCATCTTACCAAACAACGAGGCTATTTAAACTTGCCTTATTGAATCTTGCAAATATCCTCATTTTAATAAATGTGTATTTGCTGTAAAAAATAAGAACTTCATTAAAAACAACCTCTGTACAGACTGTAAGAATTTGTCTGAACTGAAAATTAAATCAATCTAAATAAAGCCTGCCTAGGCTACGGCAAGGCTATATTAGTCAGTGTTTCAAGCCATGCAGTTTTTATATTTGTTTTTTAAACATCATATTTATAATTACGTTTGACTGTTTGTGTATCATGGTACAAATAAAACACAATTGGGTAAATTGTTGCTTACCAACAAAACACGCCGCACATGTGACGTGTGAGTGTGCCACTGGATCTCAAGATGAATTACCCGTTTATCGCTCACATTAAAAGAATAGTAACACCAACAACTCACTGAAATAACATATTCGAGTAATGTGATGGGTCGCCATGTACAGATTAACGACAGAATTATACCGTTTATACATTGACCAACCCAATTTCTAAATTATACGTGTTAGTCCAAGAACGAGCTGGGCGATTGCAAAGTCGACGATTAAAAATGCGTGTACATGACCTCGATCATCTATGCAACGTGGCGCCATCATTTGTGTCGACTAATATAACCAGACTCCATAAAGTAGAGCCACCGCTGGGCGCTATCACAGCCACAATGTTTCATTTTCCCTCAGAGAAAGTGTATCGATAAATCATACTGTTGATATTGGCGAACCGACCCTTAATGGGCATGTCCGCAAGGAGAAGTTCGTTGTGTAAAGAAATATGTTATCCTATTCTAAATTAATCTAATCGCGGTCGTCAAGCTTTATTATGAATATTTCCAATTGGATGGCTGTAAAATTATTATAATGTTGTTCATCTGAGACATTTGGAAGAAGGATATATGTGGAAATATTTATACATGCTAGCCAACTAATATATTGTATGTTGTATTCAGCACAAATAATCTACAAACTGCCAAAACACATATTTGGTGCAAAATTATTTAGATTTGTTTATAGTTAGTTAAAATATTTTACCAATATATATATGTATATATATATATATGTATATATATATATATATATATATATATATATATATGTATGTATATATATATATATATACAGTATTTTATATTACAATTATATACATAAATACATACATACATACGTTATACACATACTAAATTGTGTGGTGCACAATGCACATGCAACATTCATCAATGTATACACAGACATATAATTAGACTACTAGTGTAAAACACATCACCATCACAAAAAAGGAGTCGCCAAATTATTCAATGACTTAAAAACAAACAAATCAACATGACCCGACCAGGTGCCAGCCAGAATCTAAAGTCGTGCGGCAGTATTTTACAGCGGTAGGATTTGTTGCCCCTTGCTAACATATAATAAGTCCAGTCGTCTCCTCGCGAAAAACTGTACTTCCGGACAAGCGCATTACTGGTCGGTGCGGCAGTATTATTAGCGGCAGGATTTTTCGCTACAGAGGTAGCCAGACTCTGTTTACGCGCACTAAATGTTGTAAGTTCAGTTCCGCCCACTCGATAGATTTTAGTTATTAACATTAATCATATTGAATACGGTATAACATATTGCCTATATAATGTTGCACAGATTTATAATATTATATACGTATGTATATATATATATATATATATATATATATATATATGTATATATATAATTTGCATTAAGCAGAAGGCATATGATTCGGAAAAGTAATATAATTAAGCATTTGTTACCGCTTTACAGTACAAATTAATTTTGAAATAAACAACATGTTAAACCTATAATATACACACAATAATAGTAAAATACAATATTAAACATTCCCATGCAACTACCAAAAGTGAAATATTTGCATATCAACTGCTGTGCCATGTGATGATGTATTGAGGAATAATAAAACTTTACACACATTTCAAATAGCTGTGTTTATGCTTACAGTCGCCAAGGTGAAACGATAGAAATAAAATGTCTTCAAAATACCGAACGATTCATTTTGGTAAAAGCCCTTTGCAGCAGTTATACATGTATATCAAATTCTTACATTATGTAATTTTACCAATTATTGCAAGAGTACTACATTTTAAAATAAGCACTAGAATAGTTATATTTAAAACTATAAATACTGACCATTTTGTAAAGAGAACAAGACAAACACTTAAAACTACATAATGCTTTATGTTTGGCGGGTGGATTTCAATTGGCCCAGGGAGAACAATATATAGATTGTTCATATCTAAGTAAGTTATATATATTCCATGATGTCGCATTATTTTAAAGCCATGCTTTATACAAGTAACAATTATCTCGTCTTGGTAGTTGTGGTTTTGTTTTGCCATGCATCAGTTACACATATGTATGCACCGGTATAATTAGTATTTATAAAATTATAAAGTGTTTATTTTTGTAACATTATAATATAGTTACAGAGCACATGTGATGATTAGTTTTATCTTTGGTGTTTACTACTATTTTAAAATATGTTGTATTATAAAAGTGATAAATGCATAATAATAACAATTATATTTAATAATTCCCATTTACCATGATGCGACAAGTAATGTATGCATTCCGCAGCTGATTTAATTATTCATTTTCATGCAGCACTGTCTATTCTCAGACGTACAGTGCTTTCACCAAGAAAGATGTTCAGTCCAAAAGATACCATCGCTGGACTACCCAGAAAACGAAGGCACTGATCCAGTTTCTTTCAATGCATCGTGACCTGCTTCATGCTGTGAGTGAAAGGCCAACGATGCATGCCAGGCATCTCTACTTGAAGGAGGCGGCCACGTATGTCAAGGAGATAAATTGTGCTAAGACAGAACGTAAAGGGAAGTATTTATTTCTACATTTTCACCATTTTAGTGCTGTTATCATGACGTTATTTATATAGTGAAATTATAATTTGTATTAAAATATTTTACGTCGTGTAATTTATTATGCAATGTATTTTTAGGGTTGCTTATTTCTTTGTTGAATACAGCAATATACCTGTGTTCTATTCAACAAATACTAATCTGCCACGTGATTGCGCCTAACACGCTGCACGTGTACATCGCTGTCGAAATTATTCCAGTTTTTAGTCTGTTTCAATTACACATCGACACTGATCTTCACTGCATACGTGCAGCAATCTACCATTATCATGCCAATCTATTTAGTCAGCGACAAGAATGTCGTAGGTGTGTGTTTGTACTGTTTTTAAAAACTCTGTTTATAGTTTACTAAGGCACCTCAGTGGATATTCTAATCAGTCGATCATGTTGCGAAACCATGCCGTCGCACAGGTACATTGCCTGTCAATTGCTTTTAAATTCCTGAACGCCAACACTTAGATGATGCTAGTTGATGTCGGTATTGCTGCCTGGTTACCAACGAGATGCGGCTGCCGAAGCGGCGCTCGGAAACAAAGAACAATTGTTCCAATTATCGGACATCGACCACCCACCGATCGGCCATGCACACGTCATAACAACAATCTAATAGAAGTACCGACAATAAAATTGGACTCGGTCGTAATCGTGGGCAATGCTAAATTTGCTCTGATTAATGCAAGATTTCTGCAAAACAAATCATTGTTCGTACGTGATTATGTTGACGAGTGTTCTCTGGACATTGTTGCTGTAACTGAAACCTGGTTGACAGATGAACACAATGCTTCAGTTTCTGAACTTTGCAGAGAAAATGAAACGCTCGTACACCAGCCGCGTGGTGGCGCTCGATGCGGTGGAGGCGTTCAGCAAAACTCTGCAGCACATGTCACTGTTGACATGCACGCTTCAGAAACACTCTCCATTACTCTACGCAATGCCCGCATCGGCTGCACAACAATCGTGATATACAGACCGCCAAATACGTGTTTTGGAACGTTCCTGGACGAAAAGTGTTACTCATCGCAGCTGCTCATCCTACAGTGACTGTCGTGTGCGGTGACTTCAACCCGATATATAACAATTCAACTTGCACACTCGCGGTGCATGAATGTGGCTGATCTGCTTGATACGGCTGCCTTTGTGCAACATATCAATGGCGCTACTCACGAACGGGATACTACACTAGACCTGATAATAACGGCGAAAACATCACGTCCTATTACCACTGCTGCCGTGCCCACGACACTAATTACCGATCACTACGCCGTCGAATGTGGGCTCTACCAGTCAAAACCAGAGAGACACGTTACATGTCGGAAATATGCAACGATCAACAACAGCAGTTTCGCAGCAGACATAGACACGTTTGAACTTGATGCTGACGAGACGGACACAATTGTTCTACTCGCGGACTACGGTACCTGTCTACGCACCATCGTTGACGCGCACGCGCCTCTCGTGTCACGGACCATAACGGTGAGGCTGATGATCCCGTGGCACACCAATGAACTGGCCGAAGAAAAGCGAGTCCTCTGTCGTGCCGAACGCCATTGGCGAAAATCAGGCCTAACGGTACATCGATAGATTTTTACGGACCGACGGAACACCTACCGGAAATTGGCGAAGACAGCACCCTCCGAACACTATAGATCTGAAATTGTGAAAGTAGGCGGCAATATCCGTCTCATCTATAATATCAAACACACTTCTTGGTCGAGACGCTGCCAGGACCCTACCCGAGGTGGTAGACGTATCCCATGCGGCACTTGCTACCAGACTCCTGCGAAGCATTACAGAAAAAGTGGAATCGCTGTGTCGTAGTCGGTCTCCGCTGCCAGCTGATAACACGACCTCAGTTGTGACTGCTCGCTTATATGTCTTTGAACCTGCGTCGCCATCGGATGTTAAGCGTATAGTGCTGGGATCTGCTGTGAAGTCGTGTGCACGCGACCCACTGCCAACATCGCTCGTGAAACGTAATATTGATGCTCTGTCTCCTGTCCTGGCCCGCATCATCAATGCCTCGTTATCTTCTGCTGTGGTTCCTCCATCTATGAAGCATGCTTTTATAGTACCAATATTGAAGAAACGAGGCTCTGACGCCAGCGTACTCACCAATTACCGCCCAATCTCGAACATCACATTTGTGGCGAGGACGACTGAGCGCTTCGTTGCCCAACAACTACAACACTTCACGGAGGAGAACGGTATCTACGGAATTTACCAGAGTGCGTACCATGCACACCATAGTGCCGAAACCGCACTCGTGCGTATACATAACGACGTTGCACAATCGATTGATAGTCGCCGGTGTGTGCTCCTAGTGCTACTGGATCTTACTGCGGCTTTCTACACCATTGATCACACCATACTGCTGCGACGGTTGCGTGGATACGGGTTATCTGGCGACGTCCTTGCCTAGCTGACATCTTATGTGATCGAACATAATATTATGTAGTAGGTGTAAAGAATGGCGTGTCGGAAATAAACACCATTATGACAGGAGTGCCTCAAAGGTCAGTCCTTGGATCGATACTTTTTAACGCGTACATCGCACTTTTAACCAAACTTCTACAACAGCACAACATTCAACACCACCTATATGCAGACGACACTCAACTCTACATCACTTTCCCACCATCCGACCACACACAAGCCCTTATGGACGTATGGAGGCCTGCATAGAGGAATTTAAAATATGGCTCCATGACAACGGACTCGTGATGAACGACAACCAATCAGAAGCCATTGTCATCCGTTCGCCAAGTCTTCGTACTCCTATATCGTTAAGCCGCGTCAACCTATGTGGCCAGTTCATTGACACCTCCTCCGTTATCCGAGATCTCGGATTTGTTATTGACATTGATCTATCGATGGCGTCCAAGTAGCGAACGTATGTCGCAACGCCTATTATTACCTGTCACAAATTGCAAAGATACGATATTCTGTTACCACCAGTGCATGTAAGAGTCTGGTCCACGGACTGGTGACATCGACTATGGTAATGCGATGCTTTTTGGAATAAACGACACCGTCTGGAAATGGTTCAGCGGTCTGCGGCTCGAATCGTTATGCAGATTCGGCGGGGCGATCGGCAGCCCATGACGACAATACTGCAGAAATTACACTGGCTGCCTGTTAGGAGGCGTATTGCATTTAAGATACTCATCCTTGTGCACAGAGCATTATACGATAGAACGCCTAAGTACCTTGTGGCACTATTACACCAATATACACCACGCCGTTCCCTAAGCTCTGCAAGCGGGTTACTCTTGGAAGTTCTTAGAGTGAACTTAGAACGATTCGGTCGCCGTGCATTTGCTTGTGCTGGCCCCACTCTGTGGAACAAACTTCCCATGAACATGCGCAACAACGGCAATCTCCCTCAATTTAAGACACAACTAAAAATATTGTTCTTCTCCACTTAATGGGTTTACATGACTGACATTGGACTTTTAACACACGTATTACATATTATTTTAGTTATTATCATTGTAGTATTCATGGTATTAGTGTTTTTTTATTTCACACATTTAATATTACTTTTAACGAATTAAGTTTAATTTGTACATATGTAAATATATATTTAAAATAATTTACACACGGGAACATTCTAATGTTTTAACATGTTTTATAGCGTATCATTATTATTTTATTATTTAACTGGACTAATTATAATTTTAAGGTATTTAGTATTTTAACGCTTGTACACCCGTGAACGGGGTAGCCGTTCCGGATTCGACAGTGTCAAAATTAAGTTTTATTAATATTATTATAATTTTAGTAGGTCTGTTCGCTTTTATATATGTGCTAACTAGCTGTTAACTGTACTGTGGCTAAATTGATGCCATTTTGTATCAACAAGATGGCATACATAGATATAGTAGTTGAGGAGTACAGTGGCTAGAGCGTCCAATTGTCAACCGAGAGAACCCGGGTTCGAATCATGAGCTGCCGTGTCGAACCTTCGGCAAGTTTATTCCCTCTACATTGCTCCAGTTCATTTAGCTGTATGAATGATTACCTGGCTATAGACAGTGATGGGTTTTTATGTAAGATTAGTTTTCGCACATTCATTGCAGCGTGGCTGAGAAGTCGAGATAATATTCGATTAAACAAGTCTGCCAGGGCGTAAGGTGTAAAGTGCATTGAGCAGTCCTGAGTACTGGACACTGCGCTATATAAGAACGTACCTTTACTTTAGTACTTAGGCATCAAAATGTGGTGAATATTGGAGAGTTGAGGCTCCCCAAAATCTTCATACTGCAAACGTCTTTAGGCTCAACACAAAACTCCAATTGCATCACCCCTCGCTGATATGTTGTGGGTTAAACTTATATCCAGTCCCTCCAAGCTCATCTTCTGACGACTATGTAATAGCAGACTGTAGTTCTATAGTACATTCACATTTTTTGAAGAGTTTTTGTCCACCAAAGTAATTAATTTGGACAGACTGCTTTTACGACATTTTCAAAATAATTTTTCAACTAAGAATACATTATTTTTTATGAAGTACCTCTGTTTTTTATTATCACTATTTTGGTTTATTTATTTTAACTTTGTGTTGTATTACGTGAAACAGTTGTGGCATATGATCCTTTGTAATTATTAAATTATTCACTGTGAACTTTTCAGTTCTCCTAATTTTTGAAGCAATGCTCATCAAAGAAAACTTATTGTTGCAACGTCACCATGACGTCAATTTTTATTAACCGTTATTTCCATCACTTGTCTTGACATAAAAATTTACTTTGTAAAATGAGTTTGTTGAAGTGACAACAAACATAGAGAGCCACGAACAGAGGAGTTTTCTTAATGTCGACGTTGCAGTAGAGAACCCACGACCATCGACAACAGATGACAATGAAAGCGTCTTTGCAATATGTCACCGCAACATGGGAACAACGCTCATATTGCAAGACTTCAATCACCGCTGGCTGAAGATCGTGAAGTATGCGTATTTTATTCTTTAAAATTCACAATTCACAAACAAACTATACATAAATCCATGCTAATACTTTGAACACTTGTTGTTTCTGAGTAATGGAACAAACACTCTTGCTTTTGTTTGTATTTTGTAAGATGACAAAATGTATGTACATAAAATTGTAAATTATATTAAACGCTAAACTTGACTAGCATCAATTCATTTATAAATAACAAGTTGAGGATGATTTCAAAACACTGACGTGCAACATTACAAAATTCCCACAGGTTTCCTGAGGATGATTCAATGTAAGCTGCGTACTTACGGGTAGAGGAGGGGAGATGTTAAGTGACATTGTTTCTTAAATATGTTTTGTGGTCATCCTTAACCAAACTTTATATGTGTTTGGTATGCTTTCATATTTTCAGTGATTGTTGAATTTAGTAAAAAAAGACTCCCATTCGCCCTCTTTCGATAAATGGCGTGGAGGTCGACCAGGATTAATCTTTTAGATTCCTTAGAACAACAATTTCAAGCGATCTCAACTGGAGCACAAACACAATGTGCATTACACAAAAACACAACTTTTCTTCTTGGGGCAGCTCAGGAGATAAATGCATTGCTCATGAGATTGTGGTACGGTTCTACCGCGCAATCATTGAAAGTATCCTCAATTTCTCGATTGTAGTATGGTTTCGCAGCGCCAGTCAGGTGAAGAAACAACGATTGGAAGTTATCGTGGGGCGCAACTAGAATCATTAGGCGCGAGTTGCCGTCCATTGAATCTATTTACCATGCTCGCTAGTCCTCATCAAATATACTGATTTTATACGCGAATATAAACATTTCATATACATATTTTTGAAATATATAATGTTTTATTTGGAAAGTAAAGTTTTTTCTTTGACTAAAGTAGAGTTAATTTTGAGGGGTTTAATCGTGCTGAAAAGCCTCGCTGGCCAAAACCGCCAATGCTGATTGCTTGGGGCTAACCATGGCGCCCTATACTTTAACATGGAAGGAGGTATTATAGCACCGCATAGTTTAACATGGAGCGAAGTATTGTGGCACGACGAGTTTTTTCTGGCACGCAACATACTAATGCTCTTAGTGATGCTGCAGACATCGCTGCTGTATCTAGCTACGGCGACGGAGCTGCCGCCAAACGTCACAGGAGATGTGACACTGATGACTGCCGGAAGTCAGTGTGGGTGGTGAAGGAGGCGGTTTATATATCCAAGACAGGTTCGCTGACCGTGAAACCTGGATGACCACACTGATTGCATATGACACCAGTCTCATGGTCTGTCGTCAGTTAGTGGCCGAGGGAATGTTGACTGATCATATTCAGTTCACTTTGCTCGACTCAAGGAACACGACTGAAGATAAATCAGTGTACCTGACTAAGTCGGCCCGATGAGTAAGCCACATACATATCGGTTGAGTGAGTGAATGAGTGAGTGAGCGGAATTGAAAAATACAGAACATAAATGAAAGACAAAACATATCCTTTTTGTTGTGCTGTGAATCGGCCGTATCCAGCCTATATTGTAGCTATGTCTGAATAAATTTATAAAATAAGCTATCAAAACCTGCATAGATAATTTGTAAATGTCTTGAGCTTCTTCAAAATATAAACATGGCCATGCTGTGCCTATTGTTTATGCCAAAAAAGGATTATTTCTCTGAGCTTTGTGATACCATGTGCACTCAATATATCTAACTATAATAGAGCTAACATATGTATAAAATTATGTTTGTTAAGCTACTCCTCCTATATGTTTTGCATGTCATGGTCCAAACACTTCTTTCCTGAAATCTCCCAATGTTTTACTGGACATTTGAAGATTCTTCGCAACCCTGTCAAGATTTAACAAGATTGCCACCCAGAGAATTAACTATAGGTGGCAGGTGGACAAGGAAGCCCTTTGGCTTATCGAGAGTCCGACCCTTTTATCTATGTGTATCCCGCCCGTCTGATTTATGTGGCGATTTTATTTTTAAACATATTCACGTTACTAGCACCCACACAATCAGCAGGTAATCTGTTCCATTCATTTACAATCCTTTGTGAAAATGAAAACTTTCTTATATCCAATCTACTCTGCTCCTTTGCTAATGTCAGTTCATGTCCTCTAGTCCTTCTATCTTTCTTAACTGAGAACCAAATATTTCTATCAATATTTTTATAACCCTTCAATATTCTAAACACTTCTATCTGATCTCCTCTCAATCTCCTGGTCTCTAATGTTGTTAAACCGCATTTTTTAGGCGTATTTCGTAACTAAGATCCTTCAGTTTTGGTATCATTTTAGTTGCTATACTCTGCACTCTTTCTAGCATATCTATGTCCTTCCTGCGATAAGGCCTCCACGCATGAATACAATATTCTAAATGAGGCCTAACTATTGTTTTGTACAGCAGTATTATTAGCTCTTTTTCGTTATACGTTATGTTTCGCCTAATTAATGCAAGGATTTTATTTCCCTTTGAAGCTGCAATTCCGCACTGCTCTGAAACCTTCATATCAGCACTAATGGTTAACCCTAAGTCTTTTCTTTTATAGTAGTACTTAGTACAGTACCCCCCATTGTATATTCTACCTCTTCGTTCCTATGTCCTGTGGGGAGGCATTTACATTTTCTAAAATTGACCAGCATTTGCCACTTTTCAGACCATTTGATCAACCTGTAAAGATCATCTTGTAAATGCTGTCTATCTCCATCACTTTTAATCTTTCTAAACACTTTTGTATCATCCGCAAATTTCAACACCTTGCTTGTTATTTCATCATCCAAATCGTTGATATATGTTAAGAATAATAAAGGTCCTAATACTGATAGCTGTGGTACCCCACTCAATACCGATTTCCAGTTTGAAACTTCCCCATCAACTACTACACGTTGTCTTCTGTCAATCAGCCATTGTTCTATCCAGTTTATTATACCATTTCCTATGCCATGGGCCTTCAGTTTACGCAGTAATCTTTCATGTGGTACTTTGTCGATAGCTTTTTGAAAATCTAAGTAGACGATATCTACTGGTGATCCCTCAACTACCCACTTAGTGATGTCTTCCTAAAAACATAACATATTTGTTAAACATGACCTCGCTTTAAAAAAAACATGTTGAGATGGGTTTATCAAGTTTGGTTTAACAAGAAAATCCACCATGTGATCTTTAATTAGTTTTTCTAATAATTTACAAATCACTGATGTTAAACTCACTGGTCTATAGTTCTCTGACTTGTTTCTCGAACCTTTTTTGAATAACGGTATAACGTTTGCTTCTTTCCATTCTAAAGGAACCACTCCCTCTTCTAATGACTAGTTGACAACTGTATGCTAATTTGTTCTACAATTTCCAATAGTAGTTTGGGTGGAATACCATCCACTCCAGGTGATTTATTATCCTTCATAGCCCTTATTTTCTTAGCTACCATTTCCGGGGTTATATTTAATTGTCCTAAATAGTCTGAATCTGCCCCCTTGAACTTAGCCTCTGGTACTGGCAGTGAACTAATATCTTCCCTGGTAAACACTGAACTAAAGTACTCCTTCAGGTCTTCTGCCATTAAGAATCCCTCTGATATTATATTTCCAGCACTATCTTCTAGAGGACCGAGCTTATCTTGAACTTCCTGTTTGCTTCGAACATACGCATAACAACTCTCGCTGTCATGTTTTATATTACTAGCTAATTGTTGTTCATAGCTTCTCTTTGAATTTCTAACTTCAGCTGTAGCTTGGTTAAGTGCTTCTTTATAACTGCTGTAGTCTTCATAATTTCCAGTACATCTATATGAATTCCACATCATTTGTTTATACTAAATTTTTATAATGGCTTCTTTCGATAAGTGTTTCTTTTCGGACCGTTTTCCTTGTTTTTTGAATGGTACAAATTTATCGACTATGCACTTAATTTCACTCTTTAATATATTCCAGCATTCTGTTGCCGTCTTATGTTAATCCACTCTAACTTTGCTAAATATTTCCTCATGTCCTTATACCTTCCTTTGTGGAAATTTCTCCTATACTGCTTTTTACTATTCCTTTCTGATTTTACTTTGATGGTAAAATGTATCTGGTTGTGATCGCTACTCCCTAGTGGCTCACATATCTTGACATTGTCAACTAATTCATTCTGTGAGAATAAAACTATGTCTAACACATTCTCACCACTGGTTGGTTCTAGCACATGTTGAGAAAGGAAAGTATCAATACAATACAATACAATAACTTTATTGTCTGTTGGGTTACATACAATTTCCTTTAGGCTTATTCCTTTAGTATATTTAACTAAAACTAAAAACTTGTGGTCCTCAATCCCCATACTCTGTAGAGATTTCCATTGTATATGCCCGTGGTTAAAATCCCCCATAATAATACAGTCCCGTTATCTTACTTCCCTTATGGCGTTTTGTATTTTTTTATTCTCTTCTATGCTTATGTTTGGACTTCGATAAACTAACCCAACTGTTAACGTTGAGTTTCCTGTAACTATGTTACACCAAACAGCTTCTTCGCAATCTGCTTCTCTTTCTAATTTTATTTCTTAAGCCTGGATAGCTTCGTTAATATATAAAATAACTCCACCTCCCATTCTTCATATTCTATATTTTCTAAACATAACATATCCTGTCAGTCCCATTTCAACATCTGATGTATCGGTGATGGTCCAGGATTCGGTTATACCTATTATATGAGGGTCAATATCTTCTACCATAATGTTTAGTTCATTTCTTTTGTTTACTATACTCCTTGCAATTAAACAAACACATTTATATCCAGCTTCAGAAGAGTATTCCAGACTGTTATTTGCTGATTTATTTGGGCTGTCTTTATCTATGCCTCCATTTTCAGGCTTTTCTGTGAGTCCCCCCACGAAGCTAGTTTAAATAGATGCAACCTGTCTCACTGTCAACAGATCGCAGCAGGTTCTCTGAGAAAACTGCTGCCCCCTTTCCACTAAGATGGAGGTCATCTCTCATGTACATATCTTCCCTCCCAACAAAGTATCCCCATAAATATGTGAATCCCACCCCCTCTTCTTCACACATCTGCTCAACTAGTGCATTGATCGCCATCCTCTTGCAGTTTCTATACGTTAACCCCTTCCTCCCATTACTGGCAAAATTCCTGACAGAATAACCTGTTCAACTCTTGTCTTCTTTAGCTTCCTCACTAACTGTCTATACTTCTGTACTATCGCAGTTGTTCCCTCCCTGTCTGCATTATTTGTTCCTACATGTACCAGTATAGACCCCCCCTTGCCATGTCCCAATACCTTCTCTACCCTGTCAGTCACATGTTCAATCCTAGCCCCCGGTAAACAAACAACGACGTCCTTCCCCTCGCTCAGTGTCTTGTCCGTCTTTCTCATAATGGAGTCGCCCATAAACACCCTCTCTTTCCTCATTGCCCCCTCAATCACTGCCTTAGAATAGCTCCTTCTTCGGTTTGCATCTGTCTGGTTGTTGTCTTTCCCCCCTGTTGTATTCTCTCCTCCTGTCTTAAGCTATCCACTGATCACATAGGGATGTTTAATGTAACTTGCAACATTTGTAGAAAACACTTGCAGAATTGCGAAAAAAATTGTCAAACTTACATAATCTTAATTCTTCCACAATTGCTAGACATTCAAATAGAGCGGCACATAATTCTGCTATCTGAAGTGTTTTATAAAATAATTTAGAATGATGTTGAGGATAATCACATATTTTACAGAATCACTCCAGAAAGCCGTTAATGAATGCGATCCAACACGCTAAACAATAACGACTGACGAACACATTAACAGTTAGAGTGACAATGACGCTGATCTGAATAACGATGACTTTGAGTTGTATGTATGGGCTCCTCATTATCCAAAATGTATCACAGATCAAAGGGTTTTGCAATATAAAAATGTCAAATCCTGTCATAGACTACACTTTGTCTTCAACTGTAAATGACTCCCTGTCGGAGTCAGACGTGTCAGGAGACATTCCTCTTGACTGTCGGTTCAAAAACAATGGAAACGGTTCAGAAAGAAATGTTTATCGAAAGAAACCATTATAAAATTAAATATAAACAAGTGATGTGGAAGTCACATAGACGTACTGGAAATGACGAAGACTATTTTACATTTAACATTTATCAAGAAACACTAAACCAAATTAAAACTTAAATTCGAAATTAGAAGAGAAGATACGAAAAAAAATTAGCTTGAAATATAAAACAAGACAGCAAGAGTTTGTATGCATGTGTTCGGAGCAAACAGAAAGTTCAGGATCAGATAATGCTGCAAATATAATATGAGAGGGCTTCTTAATGGCAGAAGATATCAATGAGTATTTTAGTTCAATGTTTACCAGGTAAGATATTAGTTTACTGCTCGTACCAGAGGCTAGGTTCAAGAGGGCACAATCAGACTATTTAGGATCGTTAATTGTAACCCCGGAAATGGTAACTAAGAAAACTAGTGCTATAAAGGATAATAAATCACCTGGAGTGGATGGGATTCCACGCAAACTGCTCGATTTGTCGGGATCGATGTCGCCCTCGCGTCGCGCCGACGAGACCGTGTCGCCGAAACGGCGAAAGCACGCGATCGGCGCGTACTCGTACTCGATGACCTGGTAGACGCACTCGACGACGAGACCGTGCGCCAGATACCAGCGTAGGAGGGGCGTCGCGAGCACGATCTCGGCGCCGAAGTAGCTACCGACGAGCGTCCGTTGAGTTCTGGTGAGGAGATCGTGCGACTCGGCGTAGCGGCGCATGATCGTCGCGCGAGATATCGACGTTCTTGAACACGGGCTGCATTTCGGCGAACTTGGCGCGCAGCGCTACCGGCACGGCGATATCGCACTGCACGAGGCCGAACAGTGAGCCGTCGCACACCGCCTCCGGTATCGTCGAGCGCGTAATGGGGGCGGTGGCCAGTGGTTGCCATCGTGACGCGTCGGGCGGCGTCGGCGCCGCGGGTGGTCGCACGGCGCGCCACTGGCACTCCCACATTTCGACGACGTTGTCGACGAAACGGCGCAGGTAGGCGGTCACGGCGATATCCGCGGCGTACAGCGTCTTCATCGGTTGTCCGTTGAAGGCGTTCGTCGTCACGTGCGCCTGGCACGTCGGGCAGCCGTGAAAATAGCAGCCGTGAAATTGATACGCCGTTCGCGTGGCGGCGCACCAGCCGTCGACTCGGTACTTTCCGATGCGCTTCTCGCGCCCTTTCAACTGGTGACGTATTCGAGCGTCGGTTCGTGCCGCCTCCCACGTCAACCACTCCACGGCCATACGGCCGTAGCGGTGCACGCGTTCCGGCCGAAAGGAGTTCTCCGCGCGTCGGCGCGTGTACCAGCCCGTCGGCATCTCCTGCATTATCGCCAACAGATAGAGGCCGTTCGCGTCGAAACCGACTATCGAACGACACGGCGCGTCGCCGCCTCGAATCGCCGTCACGCTGTCCTCGTGGTGGCGCGCGAAGATGATCGACGGGCCGCCGACGATCTGCGACTGCAGCAGACGGTGCAGATCTTTGTTGGGTTCGTTGAACAACGAGAAATGGATCGACGTCGGCAGGTCGTTGAACAGGTACAACAACGTCAACCCCGGTACGCTGATGTCGTCCTTGAACATGTCGATACGTCGGCGCCGATACAAGGCGAACTGGCGATCGACGGCCTCGAGAAACGGCGCCACGTCTCGATTGTTATACCAGAAAATCGCGCATCGTCGTCATGCCCTCGTCACGCCACGCCGTCGCACACATCTCGTACGCCTCCGCGGAGATTCCCTCGCGTTTCAGGTGGCTGTAGAAAGCTTCGCGCGGCGGCAGGGCGGTTTCGTCCAGGCGCGTCAACGCGTCGATATGTTCGAACGGAAAGTACCCCTTCGTCGCCGAGAAGCCGTATGCTTTCAGAAAGCGATCGTAGCTAACGCCGGGCGCGAGGTAATTAGTTATATCGAGGAACTTCAACGTCGTCGTCGATAGGCATATGTAATTGTTCTGACGTTTAATGGTAAACGCCGACGACGTGTGCTGCGCGTCGCCGGTTATGAGCAGGGGGTCAAGTACTTCTTGACGACATTCAGATCGTACTTACCCGAATTGAATCCCAGTACGGGCATTTGACGAAGGTGCTTCCACAGGCGGTCGGCGAGTACGGCGTACGGTGACGCGCCGACGTCGTCGTCGTCGTTGTTGCACCGTCGCCGCCAGTCGGCGTCGAGCGCGTCGAGTGCCTCGAAGGTCGCGTCGTAGCGGGGACGTAGAGCCGCGCACGCCGCTGCGCTCACAGCTTCCAGGTCGTCGATGAGGCGACGCGCGAGTTCGGCCGAATCGCCGGTCGTGACGTAACACCGTGCCGCTTCGAGACCGGGCACGTTCGACGCGACGCCCACGCTGAGCAGTTCGTGTCGCGCTATCCACCGGCATTTGTTGGTATCCGTTGGCAGATCGTTATCGGCGAAATAGCATTCAAAATCGAACGTCGCGCGGTACGGGTAGTAGCGCAGGTCGTCGTCGCCGACGTCGATGCCTTCGTCGTCGAGCCGCTGAAATACGGACGGCGACGGGCGGTAGATACCGCCGGGGAACACGTGACGAACGCCACCTTCGCACGTCGCTTCGTGACGTCGTAACCTGGACGCGCTCCGCCAGAGGGCGTTGCCGCATTTTCCGCACTTGTACGTTTTCGTGTACGCGCGCAGGTCGATTATGTACGAGAAGTGCGTCTCGTACAGATTGACGTTCTAGGTCGTGGGGTGCACTTCGAGCGAGCGACGGACTAGTTCGGCGGCGTCATTTGGTGGCGCCACCGTCAGTCGATAGACGGCAACGTTGATGCCAAAAACCGTCTCCACGCTTTCCAGTTCGTTCAGGCGGATACCATTCGAGGCCGTCGTACGCGTGGCGCGACAATACCGCGCCTGCAGTCGTTTAGCGACTTTCGTTAAACAGGTCGTATTGATTTTGCCGATTTCGCGTCGTCGACCACCACCTTGCAGGTGGAGGCCGATGCACCGGAAGGGACATAGATGATCGTTGTAGGGCGTGCCTCGATGATCTTTCGTCAACGACACGATGTTCCTATTGGCGCGCACGTAGGCGGGAAACGTCGCGCCAATGCTCCCGATAGGATGGGCGATGATGGCGTTCACGAAGTAGGTGGCGTTCGTTACGAGCTCAACAATCCACCCCGAGTCGGGACGCTGCGCGATGGCTTACTGCAGTACGTCGGTCGTGCGCACGGCGTCGAGGAATCGTTCGAACGAACGGCTATCGGTAACTATGGCGGGCGTTTCGAGGAGGCGACCGCAACAGTTACAGGAAGAATGAAAATATCGGTACCGAACCGACACCTTGTGATGTAATACGAAACCGTAGCTTACGTTAATTTTAAACGCATTCTTTTGTTCGCGAAACTGTGCCCTGAGACGCGGTTCGAGCACCCGCGTACTCATACAGGCAGTCATGCGATAGTTGTAACGCGACTGCACGGCACCGCGCGCTACCGACGTTTCTATGCTGCGCCGGTGCTCGTCCACGACACGCTGTAGATCGTCGGGTAACGGCGCCCTAGCGGCTGCCGCCTCCGCCACCGGTTCATTACTACTACTACCAGGAGGTGGCGACGTCTGACGGCCACACTGGACCTTCAGGTGTCGTAGCATAGCGTGAAGCGAAGTGTACGTCGCGCCACATTTTGGGCACTCTCGACGTTTTACGCATAGCGCATCGTTGCCGCATCTTTTCGAACTCTTTGTGTGTCGCTCTAACGTCGACTGTTTCGCGAAATAACCCCCGCATTTCGGACATTGCCATCTAGTAGGTGCTGGTGGTGGTGGTGGTGGCATTCTCTACTGACCGACTGACTGACTGACTGCTGCTACTTTTTCGATCACTTATAACAGTGCAGACTGTGGTGTTGGTGGTGGTGGTTGCATCCTAGCGAGGAATGTTTAGGTAACTCGTACTGCATTGTGGGTGGTAGTTGTTGTACCCTAGCGGAAGGAATGTTTTTAGGTAACTCGGAATGACGGCTGGCTAGCGGAAGAGGTAACTGCGTTGTTTTTGGGTAGGGCGGCACCCTAGCGGTGATTTTGGTAACTGGACTGTTTTGGGTAATGTGCGTAACTCGGAAACGGAAAATACATTTTCAACGTTTTATTCAATAGCGTACAACATTCAAAAACAGCGTTCAACGCCTTTGTTACTATAGCAAGCAAACAGTTTTAGTTTTTTTCCGTAGCAATTTTATTAATGTTCCATAGTAAAGCAAAGCATTGTTCGTTCTTCTTCTTTATTAGAGGCCATTCCTGCGCTGCACGTACGTATGCACGGCCGACTCCATCTGAACACGGTTCATGTACTCGCGGCAGTTCGTTCCTTGTAGCCAGTCCGAAACGAACTGGACGAGGTACAGTTCCCCCGCACGACCCGTTTGCGGCTGCTGACCACCACAAGTTTACACGATAGTTTCGTGTAGAATTTGCACGAGACGCGTGAAGCACGAAATAAGGGACCGACGCAGAAACGTTTCCATCACGGTGTTGAAATATCGCGTTACGATGCACCCCGTGTTGTCGAAACGCTGTATGTACACACGGTTTGGCCGTCCCGCACGATAGCCGGCCATATGTACATACGGGCAGCCCTCATTGGGCTCACATACGCCGCAATGATCACGCGCCCGCTCCAGTATCATCTCACCGAGGATCTCGGCGACGAGGGCCAATGCGAGCCGTTATATCGGCAGACCAACTGGGCCCTGCTCGGCACGACGATTTGAAGTTGCGACATATCCTCCGATAGGCTCCAACATGGGGCGCACGTTGGCCCCATCGTCCCCAGTGACGCGTACAGGTTTTCGTTGTCGTACGTCGGTGATGGCGCTCGAGTCGGTCCACGCGCATCCGACGATACACCGAGTGCCTCCTCAATGATGGCGTCCAACACGTTAGCGTCACGCCCTCCGCTTCCACAACCCTACAGTACAAATCCTACTCTTTATGTTCGGTAACTACCGTCAGCAATGCGTGTACGAAATCGCGCATACATTGACGCCTGGCACGTTGCAGCAGCAACTCCTACAACACATTATTATGATTAGTCCGCCTGCCGACCTTCCTTCTCTGTCTCCTCTGTCTCCTCCAGTCTCTTTATAGTTCCCGCCACTTCACGTTCCAGCAACGTTCTTACGAACGTTGCAACATCATCGTACCTCGCCCGCATCCTTTCGTTGGTCTCTAACATATTCTCCAGTATGCGGCGCACTTCCTACAGCATATAAACACAACTGTTAATTACGGAATGCTACTACAAAATAAGTTCGCTTCGTAAGCTAGCCAAAAGGCCTTTATGTAATTCTCGGCCGTCTCTACTAGTAGTTGCCAGGCCTCCTCGGTTAGTTCACGTTCACGCCACCGTATCATTCGTTGTTGCACGTTCGTATGCGTCAGCAAATCTACCAGTATCGGGCACTCTTCCTACAAACAACACAACACATTAGGCGTCGTCGTCGTCGTTGTATCTCTTCAGTGTGCGCAGCGTATACGATGGCTCCCCGTTCCAAGTCGTCTTACGCACACTGATCTCCACTTTCGTGCCGGTTAACTCCAGCACGGTATCGCGGAGTGGCTCTTCGCTCAACTCCACCAAGTAGTCGGCGCAATACTCGACGAGATTAGACATATGTATGTCAAACAAAGTAATCCAAAGCTCGTCTTCCTCATCCTCACCATCCCTCACCATCACACGCAACGCGAAGAAATATTTCGGCACAAACACCTCACCGTGCGTTCGACATACCATTTGTCCGCCATTGTTTTTCTTATACAATTTTCGTCGACACCGGGAGCATCCCAAATACGTACAATTCTCTTTGTACGACACAGCGTCGATCATAACCGGCGACTTATTCTTATAAACACCGGTGTTAGCGCACTGCAGCTCCTTCAGACTCACCAATGTAGCCCGCGCCGACGATGCCGTCGTCTCACCTTCGCGCTCGAGTGACGCGCACCGCGATAGGGGTGGCTACCCCTCAGCCACCTCGACGGTGCCCAAGGCCTCTTCGGCGCTTCGCTTACGTCCCACGGCAACCAGCGGTGGAGCAATGAGCACCAAGGACCTCTTCACAGATGCCGCCCCCGTTGACACCGCTGCTACTGCTGGCGAAGGTTGCTGCTGTTGACCGGCCGCTGCTGCTGCCGTCTTCAGACTCTGCTTGCGTGGTGCCTTCGCCTTTTTCGGAATCGTCTCGTCTGCCATTATTGTTGTCGCGGGAGAACGTCTGCTGCTGCTGCTGGTGCTGAAACAATACGTTAGATCATCTGCGTCATACAACATAGCATTTTCTCAACCGTTATATACTTTCCAAAATAAGGCGCATGCGCCTTAACGCATACCGCCTATTCTACCGTTATCTTACAAAATAACGCGCATGCGCATTTAACACATACGACGCATTTGTTTTAGGAAAAAAGTTAGCGATTCGATTCCAGAGTCCTAACTCATCATATACAACGTTTACGTTCATGCTTTTAGCTTTTCGTTTATTGTTTTTGAAATGGCATTGTCTACAACATAACGCGCATGCGCACTTAACACTAGTACCGTTATCTTACTCAATTACACGCATGCATACTTAACACATCCGAGGTATTTGTTTTCGGAAAAAAGTTACCGGTCACGTCAGTACATTCATCATTAAATGTCTCTTTACATCGAATTTCTCTAATATCACTGCACCGCACGATTCCTGACACCACACTGAACGTATACAACGTTTATTTTCATGATTTCAGCTTTTCGTTTATTGTTTTTGAAAATGCATTGTTCTCCGTTGACATTCCGATCACGATAAGCCGTAGTGTCATGCGCCACCGCTGTTTTTGACGCTGCGCGCGAGCGCGCGCTCATTGCTCATTTCATTCACCATTTTCCAGTCAGACACTCGTGATCGTTTCACAATTTCTCATCGGTTTGTCACAATGGACACAACATCATCGTCTCATCGTACGCCGCCAACACATCGGTAAGACTGCTTTTATGTATGCATGCATGTGCGCGTGCGTACATGCATGATTTCCACCCTTTGTTTAAACAGTTGTAAGCACGTAAGCCTGCTTGCGTGTGTATGTGCGTTCATGCGTTGTCACCCTTTGTTTAAACAGTTGTAACCACGTAAGCCTGCTTTTACGCATGCATGCATGTCACAATGGATAAAACATCGTCTCCTCACACGTCAACACATCGGTAAGACTGCTTTTATGCATGCATGCATGGGCGCGTGCGTACATGCATGATTTCCACCCTTTGTTTAAACAGTTGTAAGCACGTAAGCCTGCTTGCATGTGTATGTGCGTTCATGCATTGTCACCCTTTGTTTACACAGTTGTAAGCACGTAAGTCTGCTTTTACGCATGCATGCATGTTGTGGTTGTTTATTTTATGCATGACCCTTTGTTTAAACAGTTGTCAACACGTAAGCCTGCTTTTACGCATGCATGCGTATGTGCGTACATGCATGGTTCTCATCCTTACAGTTGTAAACAGCCTGCTTTTACGCATGCATGCATGCATGCATGCATGGTTCTCACCCTTTGTTTACACACGCGTACATGTATTGTGGTTGTTTCTTTCATAGACCGACATGCACGGTCCAACCTACACCTGGACCGTCGCCTCCAACACCAACTTCACCACCGCAAGCACCAGCATCTAGCAACCACAACCCAGATGATTTTTACGACGACGACAGCCTCGTGACGACGTTTCTTCGTCGAGACTACACCACTGGGTTGTGGTGTACGCCCATTTCGACCACTGAATGCTATCCACGTCGTGGATTCAATATCAGGCCAACAACAACACTCTTCCCAATTTCACGCGACTCCAATCACACGACCTCAATATGGTCGGCGCTGCCATGGCACACTAATAAATATTCTCTCTACTACTCACGTTTCCACTCTTCTGTATCCAGTGCATAAACACCCTACGTACAATGTCGCCAATCTATACGCTGTACGTTAGCGTATGTATGCCTTGGTTTCGATTTAAAACTCACTACTATATGTATTTATTTATTTAAACGCACAACGCATTGGTTTCGTTTTATTCGGAACACTAGAACGCACAGCGCTAGCCAGCTATGCTGTCATGTCGGGGTCATAGTCCACTCCAGCAGCAGCAGCAGCAGCAGCGCTTATTGCTGCTGTCAACATAGGGTACAGTGGGGCATTCACATAGGGCTGACGGGGGGAATCTGTACACAGTGGTTTTATCGTGGTTGTATTGTTGCGTCATTTTCCACTCGTCTGTTGCATAAACACCCTACGTTTTAAAACTCACTACTGGATTTATTTATTTATTTATTTAAACGCACAACGCATTGGTTTCGTTTTAATCGGAGCACTAGAACGCACAGCGCTAGCCAGCTAAGCTGTCATGTCGGGGTCAAAGTCCACTCCAGCAGCAGCAGCGCTTATCGCTGCTGACAACATAGGGTACAGTGGGGCATTCACATAGGGCTGACGGGGGAATCTGCACACAGTGGTTTTATCGTGGTTATATAGACGCGTCATATAGTGCTTACGTCAGCACGCCCTAACGCTTATCGCTGCTGACAACATAGGGTACAGTGGGGCATTCACATAGGGCTGACGGGGGAAGTCTGCACACAGTGGTTTTATCGTGGTTATATTGTTGCGACATATAGTGCTTACGTCAGCACGCCCTAGGTACGGCGTTGGACGCTAGGGAACAAACGAAATGCTCTCTACACTCACCGCTAGGTGGCAGCTCAAATGTACTTAGAAGGGGTAATCAATCACGTTTTTTATAAGTAGGTTGCCGAACACGTTTAGTGTCAAAAAAGCCTTTGATCTTTTTTTGATAAGTAGGTTGCCGAAAACGTTTAGGGGTCATTAAAACGTTTTTTATTAGTAAAGTTTTGCCCATAGGTCACCAAAGGTGACGTGCACGGGAACGAGCTGACCCTCTATACTACTGACAATGTTTCAATCACTAGTCGTCCGCCTACCACATAAATTATGCCAGTGATAACGTCATATATAGAGACACAGTTGTTTTAATAATTACTCTATCTTCTCCAGTCGTTTTAACACATCATGCAATATCCTCGAAATAAACCAAATCTGAATTATGTTCTCAATTGGTTTTGATTCACAGTAGTCACCCTACGAGAAGTGCATGTTCCTTGAGTAAAGCATGGTACAAGTTCAACACATTACGGATTTAACGATCACTGAAATTACCAATTTTAATACCAATGAGATTGTGGATTAGAGAGAGCAGTGAAGTTTATATATCTTGATTATACATACATAAATCCGTACGTACATACATACACACACATACACACACACGCACACACACATGCCGAGTGATATAACAGTTTGTACACATTGTACATAGCACTGTTGCTCCAGTTAATTTAGTCTTTTAGTTGTTTTGTACGCAATCTGTTCAGCTGTTCAGCTCTTTGCTATTCGTTTGCTTTACTTTTCATTTACCCCTAATTTTACTATACATATGTTTATTTAAACTATATTTTGTTTGCTAACTTTACATTTCATTCCGTAGTTTATTTATTCCTCTTCAATGCGATTTTATGTTTCTTAGATATTTGCATATTTTGTATACACCATTAAACGGGGCATTAGTCCAGGATTTGATGGTTTTATGTATCGTAAGGAACACTATAACCAACTATTTTGGCAATTATGTTGGTAGTATTACTGAATGAATAACCAGTATAATAATTTGTTACATAGTTATTAATTAATTACGATTAGTAGGGCAAGTATATGAATACAACCATACCAGGTGCAAATTTTGTGGCTCTATGGAGCAAGAACGTCTCCCAGTCTCGGGGAGGATTGCGCCATAAACATGCGCTGTTCGGGAGATCCTTCCGGGAAGTGGACCGAAAACACATCTTGTGACGTCACACGTGGACTGGAAAGATTAATCAGAGTGAGTTTGTTTGTTTGTGTGTGTGTGTGTGTGTGTGTGTGTGTGTGTGTGTGTGTTTGTGTGTGTGAGCGAGCGTGTGTGTTTATATATAACATATTATACCGTTATTATATTAATTATACAGTGATATATTTATTCATATATATATATATATATATATATATAATATATATATATATATATATATACTCATCATCATCATCATTGTGCAGCCGTAGTGTCCCTTGGTTGGGTAAAGGCCTGTCTTGCGCCATCCTCTGCCAGGTGGTGCCTTTCCAACACTCGTCTAGGTCGTCTCTCCACCGTCTCACCGTTCTTCCTCTAGATCGTTTCCCTTCGTTAGGTCTCCAGTTTTTGATACGCGATGTCCACCGGTTATCTCGTAGTCTGCTGATGCCCCCCCCCAGGTCTACTTCTGTCTTCTGATTTGTTCTCACGTCTATGAACTTTGTATTATTTCTTACCCAGATGTTTGCTTTTCTCTCCCGATATGTGATGTTTAACATCATTCTTTCCATCTTTGTTTGTGTGGCTGCTAGCTTGTTCTTTGCCTGGATGGTGAGAGCCCATGTTTCCGCGCCGAATGTCATCGCAGGAACTACGCATGAATTGTAGACTTGTGTGTTCAAGCAGGTTCCATACTTACCATTGAAGAAGATGTCGCGGTGTTTCGCGAATGCTGACCTGCCGGCGGTGATTTTTCTTAGAATCTCCTTATCTTGGTTTTTGTCTCTGATATTTTATCGCAGTCCCAGATTAAATTAGCGTTCAACTTTCTGTATCTGCATGTTGTTGATATATATTGGTGTGTAATTTTCTAGCATAAATTTTATGTTCGTAATGGTCTTCTTCAGACCTTGGTTTTCACTTTTAACAGTTAGCTCATGCAGCATTTTTGCAGTTCTTGTGGTGTAGTAGCGCATATGAGCATGTCGTCGGCGAAGCGAAGATGACTGAGATATTCTCCGTCTATCTTCAAGCCTCTGGTTCCCCAGGTCAGTCTTCTGAATATGCTTTCGATTGTTGCCGTAAATCAGCTTGGGTGTAATGGTGTCACCCTGTGGTACTCCTCTCTTGATGTTGATCTTGTTGTACATTTTGTGTAGGTCGAGTGTCACCGAGCTGATCCATATACACGTTTACTATCCCCTGTTCTTGAAGATAGATCAGTATTGTTTGAGTTAGCACCGACTCGAAAGTCTTCTCGTAGTGGACGGAAGCGATGCATGGCGGGATATTATATTTTCGACACTTCTCCTTCAGTTTGTTTATGGCGTGTATGTTGTCTGTCGTTGAGTACCTGCTTCCGAATCCTGCTTGTTCTCGTGGTTGATTATCTTCGAGTGTCTTCTCTAACGTATTCATTAGTTTCTTTGTGAATAATTTGTTGCTTTTTTATAACGGATATATCAGTATGTAATTCTTTAAGTTCTTTCTTGTTTCCATTCTTGAAGACTATAACCATCTTTGCGTTCTTCTTTGCGGTGGGTATTCGTCTTTCTGATAAGAATTTAGTGTACTACTTAGCCAGTGTCTTCGAGATGGCATTTTCTTCTGCTTTTAATGTTTCAATGTTCACATGGTCGTTAATGATGTCTTCCCATTGACATATATATAGCGCTGTTTCCACCTCCCGTGATGTTTCCCTGGTACCTGTTTCAGGTCGGTGTGACTTATGGTATCCTGTTCATCTTGGTATTGTACTTCTCTAAACTGCTTGTTTAGAAGTGTAGTCAGTCTGTCTTGGCCTAGTGAATGTGTTCTTCTGACTTTCTTCAGGCTCTTATATGCCATAATCGTTTTTCGAATGATATATTGTGTGTAGTTCCTGATGTCCTCCTTCGCATTCTTTTTGATGGTCTTGCATATTTCTCCGTACTCTATTTGTTTTTACGGTCGCTGTTATTCACCATTTCCCGTCGTTTCTTCATTAGTGCTCGTGTCGGTGACGATATTCTCGTCATTACATGCCTGTTGATTACTTTGGCTACACTTTTGCACTTTGTTTGATAATATCTGTGTTGTGTTCTCTGACGGTGTCGATGTCGTTTAGTACTTGAAGTGTCTCGAATCGATTTTGCAGTTTTAATTATAATTCGATCTTTTTGTTCCTATTTGAATGGTATCTACACATGGTGGTCTCTTGTTTATCAATTTCTTCCTTTCAGCTTTGACATCCAGTTTGGTTTTGGTCATTACCATTATGTGGTCACTTCCGATGTTGACTTGGTTGATAACAGTTAGAAGAGTGACCATGTCTGGTCTCTTTATCAGGATGTAATCAATTCCATTCTTCGCTTCTCCATTTCGGCTTTTCCACGTGCATTGCCTCACTGCTTTCTTCTGGAACATGGTATTCATGACGCTGTACTTTTATGATATTGCCCATTCTACCAAGGTGTCGCCCCTTTCGTTTTTTACACCTAGACCAAATTTGCCTGTTGCCCTTTCCGAAATGTTTGTTCTTTTTCGTACTTGCCCATTAAAGTATTCCATCAATATCGTGTAGTTGGTTAGCTTTTCTAAGGTCTCATCCACGTCGTCCTAGAAGTTGTTTTTGTCTACTTCTAAGTATGATGTTGTTGGGGCATGTACTTGTTCTCTCTTCAGTTTGTAGCGGTTTGTTATGCATAAAAAAGTTCTGCTACTCTGAGGCTGATGCTGTTAACCCTCACTATATTGTCTTTCCATTTCTTGTTTGAAAGAAAGCCTATTCCTGCTTGGCCGGTGTTCGCTGTGGAATGGTATAGTAGATGACCGCTTTGTAAGGTAGTGAAGCATTCCTCTCATCTTCTGACTTCTCCGATGCAGATCACATTCCATACCAACCTGGTTACCCTAATTTCTTCGTCCAGTTCTTGTATCTAATAATCTCTTAGTAGTCTTCTCACGTTATATGTTGCTATCGTCAGTCTACTTACCTTCTCTCTGCGGCAATTGTTGACTCAGAGATTCTTAGCACCCCCTGCACGTAGCCGTAGTTGAACCAAACGGCCTCCTTAGTCATACTCTTTCGATGCCGTTGGGGATTGGGGGCCTTTGCTTCATTTTACTTTACATGGTGATGTTGTTGACCTACTCTTCCACGTTGGCCGGTGCGGGTTGGTAGGGTGAACGAAATTGCCCAATTTTCGACACGGTGGCTGAACCAATACAGGACCACCGCCCGGCCGGTTTGAACCCCAGTCCCTCCGGTCGACAGTCCGGCACACTAAGCACTCGAACACTGCGCCCCAGTGCGGATCTGAACAGTACTTCTCTATTCAGAATGGATAACGGCGCTTCACGACTATTGTTTTTATTTCAGACAATTGTGTAATCACCTTGCAGATAACCACATCATCGCCACGGAGGAAAACCCGAGATGAACCGATGCGTCCGGCAGACACTGTTTGTAGAAACTTCTCCCACAACATGTGATAAATACGTTCTTGCGATCTTGAAGGAAACTTTTGGATGCAGGGATGATACCTAGGATAGACAATAATGTATACAACAAACAAACGAATGTTTCTCCTTTGCATATAAGACAAAACCACATATTCTGACAATTTAAAAAACAACTGTCTGATCTTTTCAGAACAGTTATATTATTTTTCAAAACAAGCACCAACAGCATTTTAAATATACGCATAAATAGTATGTTTATGCATGTATTTTGTTAACAAATAGTATCCATAAAAAATGCGACAATACATGTTTAAAGTCTACATATGTATTCGGAATTTGCTATGAATAATAATGATCTCCAATTGTAATGAGACATTGTTCATGCCACTAATCTTCATTGATATATCTTAACAATTCGTTTGTAAAGAACGACAGTTAGCATATAATGTATAAATGCTTAAATTCACAAAAGCAATTCGATATTATGAACACAGTACGTGAAAGAAACTGTGGAGCACTATCCCTGAACATAATACGTAATAACATTCGAACTGAGCAGAATGCCTTATAACACTCTTTGTAAAACTGGTCAGGAAACATAGGCATAGTTTTGAAAATATTCAAATTTATATACATGTATAATTGTTAATATTGTAATTAATTTATTTATTTGATATATTTATCAATTTCAATTAATATTTTCCATAGAAGTGGTGAATTGACAGGAAACCTGGGATTGTATATACTATCGTAATGATATATTAACTAGTTATTGATACTTTTTTGTAGTAAAACACATGTTAGTGAATTATATACATCATATAAAGCTTCAAACATTATCTGTGAATTATGATGGACCTTTGAAAAAGACGATTACATGGCGGACATCTTACCTTAAATGTTTACATCAGGAATTTTACAAATACACAATACGTTGTGATTTATTGAAAAGTTTATAATTAATCTAACTGAAAAAGTGAACTGTGAAGTACATTGATTGACCTGACAAACTTATGAGGTTAATTATTTCATAATTGCTGAGTGGATTCTAATTTGATTAAGTAAGAGTCATGGTAATGTTCCATGTGGAACCTCAATTACGCTTACATAATACTTGTATGGCATAGTTACAATGTTTATTGATATTTAATTGTGACCGTCATGTAACCGCACTTTAAATAACTCTTAGCTTATTTGGCCGCATAAATAATTACACTTCGATTTGATTATGCGAATTTAAATTACCGTAAATGTATATATAAACCATTGTGCATTCAATTAGGCGTGATTGTCTGGACGCTACAAACTTTCAAAGTAACGAATCAAGTAGTTGAAGTCGTTGGTTGATCGATCTTCGTAAATGATTTGGACTTGCTGATCTTCACCGTACGTCTTTTGAACCCAGTCTGTAATAACATAATAATAATAATAATAATAATAACAACAGCAACAACAATAACAATAATATTACTACTAGTAATAGTAATAATCATAATAATAATACTACCAGCAATAATAAGGTAATTCCTTTTGTGCCTAAATTCTCCTAGACCAAGCCTTGATGCGCACTAAAAAGTGTCACAATCGCTAAAACAATACGTAGCAAAAGAGTTGTCGACAGATGGATTAATAAATGTTGATGAGTTGAGTATGCAAGGTGAGACGATATGTTTGCAAATGACGGCGTAAATAGTATCAAGTGATCCACATGAACAAGGCGGAAGAGAAAACAAGAAAGCCATACTCGCAATGTTATTTATAAAATGATGTACGCCGACGCCAGTTTGTATTGTACAACATATAAACAGTGTTCTGAGTGCATCCAACTATACGAATTACGCTAGGAGTAGTTCAAGGTTTGTGAATGTAGCAAGAAATCATATCATGTAAACCAATTTATGTGACCTGTGGATATGTGTTCGGTAAATATATATTGACGTTTGCCGAATATATGTGGTCTTTTTATGGTTAGATGAGGTGCCAAGTGCATCGTGCCATTTAAAATTAAATTAATCATGAGGTCACCTAAACAAATTCAGGTGTCGTCTAAGCAATATATGCTGTCATCTACCAAAAGGCTAGAATCATCTTAAATGTAAAATGAACGAATAATCTTCCAGGTGAAAACAATAATTTATGAGCACGTAGTTTCATTTGTGAGATTAACCTTCATTCGTTTTATATGACTTCGTTGCATGTTGCTATGACCCTTTAATACGTTCTGCTTGTCACTCATGCTTGTTTAGATCCAATCATTTGCTGACATATTATTACAAACGTGTGCTACTCAGAAGGCAAATGTACTAGATCATGTGACCCCAATCATGTGACCCGTGGATATGTGTTCGGTACATATATGTTTAGACGTTTGCCGAATATAAGTGGTCTTTTTAATGCTTAGATGAGGTGCGAACGCCAAGTGCATAGCGCTATTTAACACTAAACAAATCAAGCGGTCATATATATATATATATATAATCTTTATTGATACATAAAGTTCAGTATAGCACAGATGTAGCAGTAATATGAAACATGTATACATTACGTAACAATTGGAACGAAGCAATGCAGTGTTTGTGTTCCTTATTCATGTCATATTAGAAATTAAAACTATAATTTGTGTTAAAAAACAACATCATAATACATAAACATCTTCATAATAAATTAATTAATTATTGAATTGTGCATTATACGAGTACCGTAATACAGAAAACCGGGTGCATCTTAACACAAACAAATTACATTAAAGCAGAATTTAGCATATGTTTGCTAGAATTAGACGCTTGGTCCTTTGTTTGAACATTTGAGCAAATGTTATTTGATATATATTTAATGTGTGTGCTCCGTCATCTAAACAAATTGAGGGATCGTTTATAGAAATATGCTGTGGTTTCAATTGTGAGATTAACCTTTATTCGTTTTAAATTACCTCGTTGCATGTTGCTATGACCCTTTCATACATTCGGCTTGTCACCCATGCTTATTTAGATCCAACCATTTGCACATACATTACTACAATCGTGCGCTACCCAGAAGGATATGTACACGCCCACGCCCACGCATACCATAAGATTTTGAATCGCAGTCAAAATAAGTTAAGAATCGCAGTCTAAGTCAACAGGGCCGTACTTACTGCTTAGGTCTTATTGGAACAGAACGCCATTCTAATAATAGTGAAGGAGAGCGCGATTGCCACATAATCAAATTATGTATTGTTATTCCTACAAAATGAGTGTTCAGGCCTAAATGAAGCATCTACACGCAAATACACAGGGCTAACTCAACCATGTTCTCGAACTTGAAGCAGTTCATCTACAACGTGAAGCACAACAACTATAGTCAGAACCTAATTCCCAGCAGCGCCTACCCAGGATGATACGTGGATGAGATTGGCAACTAACTCAGAACACGTCCAAACAATCATAGACACACGTCCAAACAATCATAGATCGGACAAACGACGTAACCATGATACAGTGGCCAATTTTAATGGAGCTGGTCACACACTATCCAATGTGCGAGTTACTATTTCGGAGTCATGACAATTTTTTGATGTCGCCTCACTGGAAATAATTTCGAAATAGTCGCAATTGTGAGTTGAAATGCATTACAAGACTTAATACTATGCAGCCGGGATGACGTCTACACCCAGAACCAGAACATGGTCCAACAACTCTACTAGTTCACCCAATAGTTCTAACAAATCCAACCAAACTCCAAACAATCTAAACAACTGGCGAACACTTGTCATACACTGTAATGGCATCTTCAGCAAAAAAATTGAATTAGCTCATCTCATTGAATCCGCTGACCCAGATCTTCTCATCTTATCCGAAACTACAGAGCTTTCCGCAAAGATCGTAAGCGAGGTGGAGGTGGGGTAATGCTAGCCATCAAAACAAAATACTCTGCAATGGAGATTGACACACAAGCTGACTGTGAACTAATATGGGCCAAAATATCATTGAAACATAACCACACACTTTATGCAGGTGCCTTTTACAGGCCACCTGACAATAAAACGCAACCCTTGGATGACCTAGAAAAGACACTAAACACATTAGCACTCAAGAACTCAAAAAATCACATCTCCATACTTGGGGGAGACTTTAACGCTGGAAACATAAATTGGGAAACCTTACAAGTAACACCTGGCACCAGCAACAGAGCCGTCAACGACAAGGTAATTAATATCCTAGAAGAACATCATCTAACCCAAATTCATCATGCTCCCACACGCGAAGGAAAAATCCTCTTTTCTGTACAAACAAGCCAGCTCTAACCAAGCACTCGGATTCCATCACAGGCATATCAGATCATTAGGTTATCTTCACAGACTCAAATATTAAACCTGAGTATAAAAAAAAAACACTTCGTTAAATTCACCTGTTCTCGAAAGCAGATTGGAAGGGAAATTACATCAACCTTTCGTAATACATATTCCCAAGAACATGTTAACCGGTCAGCAAATGAAAACTGGAATGCCCTAAAAGCCCACATTTCTACGATCATTAGCAAGTTTGTCCCAAGTAAGATGTCATCTGTCAGATGGCATCTCCCTTGGCTGACAATTGCTCTCAAGTGAATGTGCAGAAAGAAAAACAGATTATATCAACGCGCACGCATGACCAACATTCATCAGGACTGGGTAAAATTCAAAGACTTTAAAACACTTGTTGCCAACGATATAAGAAAGGCACACTGGAATTACATCAACGAGGTTCTATAAATCAGTTTAGAGGCAAATAACACCAAACCTTTCTGGCGGTATATAAAATTCCACAGGCAAGAAAACTTTGGAATACTTCTCCTGAGTGAGTCTGGCGTTGCTCACCCCGATAGTACAACGAAAGCAGATATTCTAAATAGGCAGTTCCAGTCTGTCTTCACACAAGAAGACAGCACAGCCATGCCCAATATCGAAGGCAAAAGCCTCCCATTCTTAAGTACATCACATGCCGACACTGTTGGTATAAAGAAGCTACTGTCTGACATTAACCCCTCTAAAGCGTCCGGTCCAGATAACATTCCCTGTCGTGTGTTGAAGGAACTTGAAAACGAGCTTGCCCCAATTTTCACACTCCTCTTTATCCAGTTACTAAACACAGGAGAAATACCACTAGACTGGAAAAAGGCAGATGTTATGCCGATACATAAGAAAGGCAATGTCCACGATGACTCCAACTACAGGCCTATATCATTAACATGTGTAACGTGTAAACTACTTGAAATTATCATCTGCTCACATGCCCGTAAACATCTTGATGAGTATGACATTTTAACTCCTGTTCAACATGGTTTTATAAAACAGCATTCATGCGAGTCACAGCTAATAACAACTCTTCAAGATCTGCAAAAATTCAGGGATAGTAAGATCCAAGTGGACCTTGCTATCCTAGATTTCTCTAAAGCTTTCGACACTGTACCCCACAACAAACTTCTTTTTTAAACTCAGTCATTATGGCATAGATGGTAACACACATCGTTGGATAGCTAACTTTCTTAAACACCGTACCCAGAGAGTTCTTGTAGAAGGGAGTTTTTCGGATAATGTCAATGTCGAGTCAGGCGTGCCTCAGGGTACTGTTTTAGCACCTCTGTTATTTTTACTACATATAAATTACCTACCCTTGCAAGTGTCTTCCAATGTCCGTCTGTTTGCAGACTATTGTCTGTTATACAGACTCGTCCAAACACAGACGGACCAGTTGGCCCTTCAAACCGACTTAAACGCTTTCAAGAAATGGGGAAAAGATTGGGGTATGCACTTTAATGCAACAAAGTGCAATGTAATGCGAATCATCAGAACTCCAAATTCAAATGCATTATCCAGATCGTACTTACTTGGCAATCATAATATACTAAAACAAGTTGATACAGGGAAATATCTTGGGGTAATGGTCACAGACAACCTGTCCTGGTCAACTCATATCTCCCAAACTTGCAACAAAGCCAGTCCCACCTTATGATTCTTAAGGAGAAATCTAAAATCATGTCTGCAGATCCTAAAAGAAAGAACTTATAATACCCTGGTCCGCCCCATTTTAGAATACGGCTGCGCAGTATGGGATCCACACTTACACACAAAAAAACACACTCGAGAAAATACAAAGAAGAAGCTTCGTAAAAGGCGACTACAATTACAATAGCAGCGTAACAAATATAATAAAAGATTTAGGTTGGTCAAATCTCGAGGAAAGGAGAAGGAACCTCCGATTATTACTTATGTTCAAAATCGTCCACAATCAAATTGCTGTCCCATCCAGAAACATTTTAGTACCTGCAGACATATGCACACGCTGAAGTCACCCTTACAAACACATCAGAGCCAACACAGAAGAATATAGAAACTCATTTCCCCCCGCACTTTAACTGTATGAAATATCTTAGAAGCGTCATTGGTTAATGCAAAGGACGCCCCACAATTTAAGGAACTGCTAGGCCGTGCGCAATGCTCATAGAGCAACCAACATCATTGGCGTGATACCCAGCTGGGGTTTGCCGATTATTAAATAGAAACGTATTGTTAGAGAGTGCTCTTTTGATATTATGCCTTATGCAACTCGAAATTAGCTAAATTGCCTAAAGCCGTACATTTAAACTGCTTCGAATCACATTGTATTGTGAGACTTCATTGTGGTAGTGCAATTGTGTAGTTATTAACGGGATTTGGGAGGGTGTTGAGTTGTTGGATTGCAGCAGCACTGGAATTTCAACATTATCAAATGTGTCAGTTGCACCATAGGTTCACATTGTCGTTTTTATTTATTTATTTAGTTATTCTACATAACATCAAGAACATTGTTCAACTCCCATTTCGTTCGTAATACAAAACGTACTTCCACGGCAAAATGTAAAAAAAGGTATTCAACACGTTTGATTGGCAAGTTAGAGGACCATCGATTGCTACAGTCTTTCTTTATGCTACCTGTAATTGTTTTTATTGAGACACGGATGCAATGGCTGAATGCATGCCTATGCCACGATTGGTAGTTTGGGCTCTGTCGGATCCGTTGTAGACTGATAGGTATATTTATGTTTTTATACATATATTTTTTTTATGTTTTAACTTACATAATGTTTTTATAAGGAGTTACCATCTACTAGTTGTTGTCAGGGTTTACAGTTTGCATTCGCCACCTATTCTCAGTTGCCAGTTCATTCGGGTCCTCGTTCATGTTACAAATCCCTGTTATGGGATTCTAGGAACTAGCACATCCAATTTCAAGAATACTTCCTTACAATGACGACATAATTTTCTACGAAACATATCCCATGATTTTTAAGCACTTTGTTTCGTATGGGTTTTGGCTCAATCGTATCAAAATGTAATATAAATTGTAGGCCCGTATCCTGTAACAGTGTCTTCCTGTACGGTTTCTAAATGTATGGTTATATAGGTAGGCAAAACGTGAGGAATTTGAGTAGGCCTAATGTATACATGTAGTGTAACCTGCAGATGACGATACTCGATGTGCGTAGGATATCAGCAGATAGCTAGACTCGTTTAGCCCTGTTTCATGGTGAACCTAAAATGGCAACTTGGTTTAAACAACGTTTTAAACGCATTTAAAAATGAAAATGTGGTTATATGCAATATGGATAACACTTGTTACATCAGCGTTTCCGTTCAAACACGTATCGCAAACTGCAAACAAACACGCCATGATAGTTTCATAAACGAAGTAAACTACGTGAACATTAAAATATGTTGTTAACTAAATATTGAGGAGCACGGAGCACAAAGTGGACACCTCGTGCTGTTTTTGGTTGCCCTGTGGTTTTTAAAATTAAAACGTCATACGTTACTAAATAATAACCCTGTGTGCAAACCTCTCAAATCAGTTGGATTCATTTTTTTTAATTGGACTTTCCTTGAATACTAAAAGGTATCTGGGTGGTCGTGCTGTCATATTTGAATATTTTTAAATGTTTTTAATTGAAATTGAGCTATATTGCTAAACTATGTATCGAAATATGCAGAATGATGAGTGTGAATATGAACAAGAAACCCTCAATATATTTAACTTTTAGGAGGTCCGAGACCAATATATTGAACAATGTATCAAGAAAGCCATTTCGGTTTCGTCGTTGACATCACATAATATTTAAAATAGTTACCCCATGCATTCTACGTATCCATGGATAACACAATACATTAATTTGCATTCATTTATATGTTTCACAGTACGACAACATTGTAAGATAATGGTGAACATATATATATATATATATATATAATTCCAAAAAGGCCAAGAAAAGTACACTACATATTTCGCCATATATATATATATATATATATATATATATATGGCGAAATATATCCCATGATTATATATATATATATATATATATATATATGGCGAGATATGTAGTGTACTTTTCTTGGCCTTTTTTGGAATTAGCTCTAGTATGATATATTCTCAGTCTACAATTACAGTGAGCATGTTTAGAATCTCTCGTCGTCACCATAATTATTATGTTTTACGAAATATCGAACTGTATTGCTTCTGACACGCCTATCAAATATATAACGGTTAGGAGAAAAACCATACATTCGGTATCCAAAAAGCTACCGGATACAATATCAAAAACGTATCTAAACTTATGAACAGTTCAAAACACTACCGCAGCGGGACAAAGTGGCAATATTAAGAATGTCCTACACTGGCTGCCACGCACCTGGCTGCCGCTGAATGTACTTGACTAATTGTTCTACCCTTTCACATGTCGTATAAACACAAAACGACAGGCAAAATAATATACAAAAATAATGTATTCATTGAGACAAATAAAAAAAAGTAGTACCCGTTTTTGCTTCTTAAAATACAAATGACTTCTTAAGAAATAGCCATCATCATTACCATGTGCATCGGCATTCAACGTAATTACTAATTGGTCTCTATGAATGCAAGCTTTAGTTCTATTGTTGAGCCTGTTTTTTTTGGGGGGTCATAAACAGTATGCACAAAGGTGCACAACATCTGGTGTAGTTCACCCGACACACTGCGCAGTTCAAAACACAACAGTAGTGGCTTCGGCGTACATTGGAAACTCTACGGCAGTGTTTTTTATATAGTTGTAAAAACCACGTCCATCTGATATGTAGACGACATTCTGGCATTTGAACCTTACATTCGAACCCAACACCTGCCAATGAAATCGACGATAACGTCGGCTATGTCGTCGGTAATAGTACCTTAGTGGATGACAATACGTAAACCGACGGGAGTATGTGCTCCCATGTCATTTTCAGCTGACCTAAGGACATTTTCCATGATGTACTTCCGGTTCCTGTCATCATCATCATCTGCTGACCTTGTCACCCTAGCGGAGAGAAGTGGACCTAACCGTCTCATCAAGGTGAGAACTATGAGAGAATAATAATAATAATAATAATAAAATAATAATAATATTTAATAATAACCAACAACATATCATCAAAGTAGAAAACTGTTTTGTATTTACTTATTGATACATATCTTCAGTAGGAAAGTCTTTATTTACTCATCATCATCGAGACAGAAATATCCATCGTCAACAAGATCTCCATCATGAAAAAATACGGTTGTATGAGTGGGCGTTTCTTTATCTCCAGGAGGGTTTGATAGAAATAGCAATGATGTTCATCTCGAAGCTCTTCTTCTCCGTAAGGTAAGTATTAAAACTTTGAAAACTATACCAATGAGTCGTTAAATCTTACACACATACAGTGTTATAACCAGACACAGCGTTGCTAGGCAACCACAAGTTATTTTGAGCGCGTGGACGGATGAAGGGAAGTCAGCCAGACCAGAACTAGGTCAGAACTAGCTCGTCTATGAATAGGAATTAAAACTGAACACATAAACGAAATCTTGAAAACAGCCAACTATTTTTACTATGTAACATCCTGTCTTTAACGAGGCGTCTTGTGACATGTAAGAGGAAGCCGCCAAGAACTAATGGGGACGTCTATGAATAGTCAAGCCAGCTTGAAGTAACCAAGAACAAAACTAGGTCATATGAATAATGTACACGGCGCCTCTATCTAGTCCGAGAGAGCATTTACCGAGGAGATATAAAAGTATTAATAATGTACACAGTCCTAACCAACCAACCTAGAGTGAGACATGAAAACAATATAAAACGTTGAAAGCTATACGAATGAGACGTGATATGTAACACAGGAGAGGTATTTAAAACACTCAGTGATCCATTTCGTCTCTGACATAGTTCTACTATATATATAATCAGACACCGCGTTGCTAGGCAACAAAGCAATAATAATAATATTTTGAACACTTACGTGTACTCCAAGTCCGATTCCGTATAATCGTCCGCCACTTCTTCTTCTTCCTCTTCCTCGTATTCTTCACCGCGTTCTTTAGCTGCTTCTCGAGCAGCGCTAAAAAGATGATATAGACAACTGTTAGATGTGATAAATGAATAATTATGGGTAACTATATACTTTTCAAACTTTTCATACATGTAGCAGAACTAGTGGTTAAATATGAAGAACTTCTAAGAAAGATGTGTAATTACTTGAATGAAGTAAATACATAGTCATAAAAACGGATGACATCAAGTAAATAATAGATACTCACATCTTCCTTTCTATTTCTTTATGTTTCTCTTTCCATTCTTCTCGTATTTTAGCCCAGGGTATAACTACACCTTCAACCATCTTTTTTTTTTTTTTTTTTTGCACTTCTTCTTGTTGTTATGAAATTAATTGAAAAGTTAACACACGAACTTTCAAGACAGCCAGTCAACTTCCTGTGTCATAACGAGACGCCTAATTAGTTCCCTTGGTGGAACAGTAACTATTTTTACTACGTTTGTTTAAACGAGGCGTCTTGTGACGTCCCGTCTCGGATTAGTCTTCCTGTTTTTAACGAGCCATCTGTTTACGGTTAAAGGATGTATGTTCTGTGTTTCTTTGTTTTCACTAAACTAGTCCGTAAAAATAGATGCCGACATCCCGGACATCTTATTAAAGACAGGAAAATGCTCCGTAAGATTAGATGACTACATCCTGCAGGTGTCTTATCGTCTACCTAACATCCCCTTACAGTCACAAGATCGATGACTGGGCACTTTCTTTGTTTGCTCCGTAAAAATAGATGATTGACAGCTTTAGCGGCCCGCCTAACATCCGCCTATAGTCACAAGATCGATGACTGGACATTTTTCTTTGTTTGCTCCGTAAAAATAGCTGATTGACAGGTTTATCTTTAACGCCCTGACTAACAGTCACAAGATTGATGACTGGGCACTTTCTGTGTATATAAACCCAGGGTAAATTGTAGAAAACATAACAAATCTCGCTCTCAACCGTTCGATCATCTTCAAGCATTCCTCGTGAGTCTGCAATAAGATGGCGGCCTCTAACGCAACCTCCGACAACACGATCGATCTGACAGCTCTCGAAACAGTAAATGACGGTTGTTATCCATTTGATCGACCACTGAATATTGTAACATGCGCTCTGACTGCGAGATATGTATGTTATCCATCTTGTCATGTCTGCACCAGCAAAGTTCTTTTTGAAACGAAAGGTCACCACACCGTCATGACATGTCCGGTTCATGGACGACAGAAGGGGGCCCCTGTTTATAAATACTGCTTGGGCATCCTGTTGAGTGACCGAAAAGGCACTGAATTGTGGGTCACAGCTTTTGACGCCGTAGCCCGGCGGGCTATAGGTGGTCTCTCGGCCAATGACTATATGTCACTGAAAAAAGACGAAAACCGTTATGGTGTATTGAGCGTCCTGCACGCAAACAGGCTAGGGTGACTATCAGAAAGTCATCAAAAGGCGGTTACGTGAACTATTCCGTGACAGCACTGGAAGTGATTGAACAGTAACTGCAGCAAGGTGACCATGGTGTAATTTCCTATGTTGTAGTTTGAACACCTGTCCGCGTGCATGGATGACGATAGCCTGGATGTCAAATCACCGGCAGCCGAGGGATCGGAAACGTTGAAAAGACATCTGAGTTATTCAGATGTCAGTGATGATGAGGCAAGTATCATTTTATGTGGGTCGTGTAGATGGAGTAGTGATGACGAGGGCGATGATGTTGATCAATGTAGTAGTGATTTACGGGAGAGTATAGAGAAAACCAATGCCATTCAAAAACGCTCGGAGGAAATGATAGACGAAGATGTATTTATAGTAACTATCTCCAACGCCTGCGTGCCCTACGCATCCAAAACACTGTGTCGTCACTACGAAGGCCTTCACAAGTCACTATACACCCTGGATGACAGCAAAATCCTGAATGCTCTGAATGAGGCAGTGGACCAAATCGGATATGCATCGCATACACCGGAGTGGGGTGAGTATACCATCCCACGAGTGAAAGAGACTCTGCTTGTGCGAGGTATAGCCTTGCTGAATGAGGGTAAGGAGGCGCCGGCGAGAGCTAGTCTCAAAAAACAAGAAGACCTCACGGAGGAAACGAAGGACTTGTACCTGTTGTCCACAACTGCAGCCAACGCCTGTCTTCGTCGTGTAGCCAACAGACTGGACCGTACCTTCGAAGATCAAGACGTTGACATGTACAGAGTGAGCAGTGATTTGATCTATGACACTTTGAGGTGGACAGTGAGACATATGAGATTTAAAGCGGACTTTCCGGTGTGGGCACATGATACTATACCACGTGTCGAAACCATCCTGCGCACTTGTGGTCTAACACTGAAGTCTGACGTTCTATCACCTGTGTGTTAATTAACAATGGCGTCTAACGAGAAATCACCTGTGGGTTATTAACAATGGCGTCTAACGAGAACTAAAACTGTCACTTACACTCATCATCATATAATCTTGTTCTTTTTTATTGTGTTTAATAGGATGATGATGAATTAGGACGAATACGTCGTGCTTATATGGACGACGACGACGTCGATACACCAATGAAAAAGATCCCGCGTCGAAGGCGTGTCGAGGTACCGTTACGTCGTCGCCTTCTTGAGGTACTGCACGAGCGTCAGCAGCGCCCTCACACGACGTCACCGACATTCGATATGACATGTAATGACGTCACCGCCGCCGCATCACCATCTCCTGACATCCCGTTATAGATGACCTGCCTTAACGACGACACAACATCATGAGAATACGAACAGCTCCAGATGAGTAGATCGATATTCGATCTTTCTCCCCATGGAATTTTGATATGGTCAACATTTCTGGACTGTATGCCTTTAGGGTATAGAGAACCATTTCATGCTATAGCCTCTCTACAGAGAGATATAGCGCGCTTGTCCAATGCGCTGTATCCATCGACACCGACTAGTCTGAAAGAAAAGCGGTGCGGCACTGTTGCCTTGACATCGCCCGAAATATTATCCGGGACGAACATATTGACGCTGTGACATCTACTATCCGTAGAGAACTGTATGATCATATCGAATTTGAAAATTAGTTGTGTAGATTAGTTGTGTAGATTAGTTGTGTAGAAGGTGCTATGACAAAGAGGAAATGCACCCCTATGGTGTTTGGGGTTAGTGGCGCCTCGTCATAGTAACCTTAACATAGTAGTAGTAGTAGTAGTAGTAGTAGCAGTAGTAGTAGTAGTAGTTTTCGATTTGAATATTAGTTGTAGTTTTCGATTTGAATATTGAATTATACTAAAACACGGTTTTATACTCATTACGCTTGTATCTTTAGTGAAAAATAAAAGGTATATATAATAGCCTTCTTGCTTGTCCGTTGTTCTTTCGTTTCAAAGGATGACTTTGCGGTATACGACGCGCGCGCGCACACACACACACACACACACAGTTATCGTTTTATAAGTAGCCACGTCATCACATAGTGTCCCCTATATAGACAATGTTTTACACCACGAAGTATGATATATATAAATAGGCTAGCATCCTTCATCCTTCAGTTGTAGGTGGATGCGGCGTCATGAAGAAGCACGTTTGTCGTCACTGCGGTATCGTCAGCGATACATACGACGATTTGGAACATCACATCCATCTAAGACATTCATCGCTTCAGTCACCACGAGCCGAAGAAGATCATGCCTACTACAGCAAAGCACCGTCGCGAGTGGCGCCATCTGCTGAATCCAAAAGAACCACCCAGCGATGGCAGGTATGTTCAACAGATTTCGCGAGACGATACACCTTGTTACGTCACATGAAGACGTCATGTGGTAGGGTACCCGTGGAGAAAAACCACCGCTGTGAGATTTGCGCACGTGAATTCGCAAGACGTGACCACTTGTTACAACATATCAAGGTATGTAGAAGACGAGAAGAAGTCGCGAGTAAACCACCCAAGCGTGCGAGACGCGAAGAGCAACCACGTGACGACAACGTCGATCCCATACATACTCCCCCACAACTCCCCTTGGCCGATCATCTGTCTAGTGATCTGCGAGATGTCGTTCGAGACCACATTTCGACCATCAGAAGCCACGTGACCAGAGGAACCGTTCAATCCACTTTGGATTACAGGGTGACGACACCGGACACGACTCATCTAGAACCGTCCTTGGAGATCATGTTTCATCAACAGAAACACGCCTTTAAGATTAATCTTAGTTAAGGATTTGTGTTGAGGAACAAGATCACAAATTTATACCGATACTATCATTCGTCATGTAACTGTTGCGGACGTTACCTCGATGAACCGTGTCTGATTACCAACGCCGAAGACTTTGATGCATTTCTGGAGCGTATCCGAGAAACAGACGTGTTGCAGTGGGCTATCAATCAACGTCCGAACAATCAATGGGTTTGCGAGGCGGTCACGAACGTCACCTTCTTCGTCAACCACATCGTACACCATTCTATAGGATGCGCGGACATCACCCTTTCCAGGTACATCAAGAAGAACCATGCCGTCATTGGGCTGGAAAGAGAAGCCAACAACAACAAGAAGTACACCGACAATATGTGTTTCTTCCGTTGCCTGGCTCATACATCGCGGATGTGACCCACGTTACCTGGAACCCAATGTGAAGGTACTCTACGAGAAGTACGACCACGAAGACGGAGTGTCTATGAAAGACTTTGAGGGAGTGACGATGGACGACCTCTATCGGATCGAGACCACCTTTGAGATCAACGTGTGCGTCTACACCCTCATCGAACCAACGGAAGTAGAAGGCGGAAAGACGACTGCCGAGCATGTACGTCGTTCACTGTGTCACTATTCCGACACCTTGTACGTCAATGTGTACGAGACACACTTTTCCTATATACAAGACATCAATATGTACTGTCACTCTTATCGTTGCAGGAAATGCGGTGACTCGTTGTGGAAAGACGCGTACCAACTAGAGAGACACGAGCGCACGTGTAAGGGTGGCGTGCGAAAGATCAATCCCGGTGGTGTCTACCGTCCGACGTCGACAATCTTCCAGCGTTTGGACGACGAAAACATTCATGTTCCCGAGTGCTTGCGCAACTACCCCTATCGTGCTACCTTCGACTTCGAGACCTGGTTCGATACGTCACACCTTCCGTCGTACAGCGACAAGGTTCATTGGGTGTCTCGTCACGTACCGTTGAGTGTGTCACTGGCGAGTAACGTACCTGGATTCGAAGAAGTGCGATGTCTTATCACCTATGGTGATAGTGACAAGTTGGTATCCGACATGATGTCCTTCCTTCAGTCTATGAGCAGTGCTGCCTACGAAGCAATGATAGACGATTACGAGAGCGTCCTTCAAGAACTCGCGGAAGCGATCGCGACCTGGGACGAGTACGAGGCGGCGGCGGTGGAGGAAGCGGCGGACAACGAGTCTAAGCGAAAACCGACCAATCCCTACAAGACACTTACGGGTCAATTGTACGGTTGGCTTCATCAGTTGCCCGTCATCGGATTCAACTCGAGCAGGTACGATATGAACGTCATCAAACAGTTCCTGGTATCCTACTTACTGTCCACACCGAGAGAAAGAGAGGAGGAGGAGGAGGAGGAGGATCCTGGAGACTTTCACGTGATTAAACGCGGCAACACGTTTATGTGTCTATCGACGGAAGACCTGAAATTCCTCGATATGACTCATTATATCGCCCCGGGATTCTTGTACGATAAGTACCTGAAAGCGTACGGTTGCGAGGTTACGAAAGTACACTTCCCGTACGAATACATGGACAGGTTGGAGAGACTCGATGACACCGCTCTCCCTCCCAAACTGGCTTTTATCAGTCGACCGAAGAACGAAGGTATTTCCGACGAGGACTATACCCGATGTCAAGAGGCGTGGCGAGACAACGACATGAAGACGTTGCGAGATTTTCTCATCTGGTACAACAACAGAGACGTCGTACCGTTCTTGGAGGCCATCGACAAACAGTTTGCCTTCTACCGACAACGCGGTCTCGACATGTTCAAAAAAGCAATCAGTATACCCGGTTTGACCTTGTCCCACCTGTTCAACTATGTACCGAAGAAGACCTTCTTCACCCTCTTCAACGAGACGAACAAGGATGTCTGTCAACTGGTCAGAGATAACATCGTCGGAGGACATTCACTCATCTTCACCAGACATCACGAGAAAGGGGTTACGAAGATACGTCGGAACGATTACGGTGATGCGGCTCGAACGTGTCAGTCCATTGTTGGATATGACGCGAATGCATTGTAACTGTGGTCTCTATCGCAGGACATGCCGACGGGATGGTACACGCGACGACGGGAAGAGAAGGATTTCCGACCGGAAGCAGCACAGCCCACCGGACAGATGGCCGCCGAATGGCTGTCGTGGGAGTCCGAAAGCACGGGACGCGTCATACGTCATCAGTCCAATGGACGAGAGAAGCGCATCGGTAAACTCCTGGTGGACGGTTGGTGCAGTGAAACAAAGATGGCCTATCAGTTTCACGGATGGTTCTATCACGGATGTCCGTGCACCGGTCTTCAGGTCAACGAGCTCAACGGGAAACGCATGACTCAACTCCTAACCGAAACACGAATAAACACGAGCTACCTTCGTCACTTCGTCAGGGTCGACGAGATGTGGGAATGCGAGTGGAAGGTCACGAGACGCGATCCGTGTGTGAAACTGTTTCTGGACGCCATCTTTCGCCGCCGCCGCCGCCGCCGCGTGCCATGGAAGATGACGTCACAAGAGATCCTGACAGGGGTACGTAATGGCAGGGTTTTCGGAATGATTCTGTGCGACATTCTTGTACCAGAGGAATTGCGCGCGCACTTTGCCGAGATGCAGCCCATCTTCAAGAACATTCACATGACCCGCGATGACCTCGGACCGTACATTCGTCGATACGCCGAAGAACACGACATCATGAAAACCCCGCATCGCATGCTCATCGGAAGTTATCGTGGAGATAAGATCTTGCTCGCTACACTTCTCTTGCGATGGAATCTGGAACACGGACTCGAGGTGACCAACGTCTATCAGGTCATCGAGTACACACCGATCGCCTGCTTCCGACGATTCGGTGAGGCGGTGTCCACTGCGCGTCGGTAAGGAGACGTCCACCTTGACAAGGCCATGATCGCGGACACCAACAAACTTATGGGGAATTCTTCGTATGGGAAATTTATAACCAACGTCGATAGGCACCGGGAAGTCAGGTATTGCACGGAGAAGTGTGCGTCGAACGCGATCAGCGATCTAGCTTCCGCCAACTCGACGTCGTGACCGACGATGCGTACGAGATAGAGATGAACAAGCGCACCGTCAGATACACCCTGCCCACACACGTGGGATTCTTCGTGTTGCAGTGGGCCAAACTGCGCATGTTGGAGTTCTACTACGACTTCATGGTCAGGTACGTGGAACTTCCGCTTTTCGAGTACTGAGAAACCGATACGGACAGCGCCTATTTGGATCTAGCAGGTGAGTCCGTCGATGACCTCATGACCTCGGAACTACGCGAAGACTACTTTCGTCACCGCTCCGAATGGCTACCGTACGAATGTTGCGATGATCATCGGACCGAGTACGTTCTCTGTCGACTGGCCGGACGTCCGTGGAGCGGTACAGAGACGTGTTGCGAGGCGCGCAAAGCGTACGACAAGAGAACACCGGAACTCTTCAAGGTCGAATGGTCCGGCGACTGTTTCCTGGGTCTGTGCAGCAAGACCTACTACTGTTCGGGTACGGTCGATAAATACAGCACAAAGGGTCTGAACAAGCGCCTCAACACCATCGACAAGCAGGCGTTCCTGGACTTGCTCACCAATCGACGGAGCGGAAGCGGAAACAACCGTGGGTTCCGGGTGAATCACTCGTCCGTGTTGACGTACATACAGGAACGCGCGGCTTTGACCTACTTCTACGCCAAGCGCTTTGTCCACGAGGACGGAGTCACAACAGGATCGGTGGACGTGTGATGACGATCGATTGCCGTGTAAGTCTACGCCGAAACACTACTGACACAAAGAGGAAATGCGCCCCTACGTTAGTTGGGGTTATAGGCGCCGCTTTGCTGTCACGTGGTTAGTAGGCAGACAGTAGACAAAAAAAGTTACTTAGACAGATGTCACGCAATCGGTCGTCATAGACCATCATGTCACGGATGCGAGCGGTCGTAGGAATATCGATAGTAGGAACGATCGGAGTGTAACTCTACGTCCTATACGTCTTCTTGTACGTTCCCCTTCGCTCTTCGTGCGGTGGAGGTATCGTCGTATCTAACGTCACAGAGAACGCGACCGCCTACTAGAAGACGCGGCGATCATGGATACGCAATTGAAACATCCCTTCACCTGTATAGTCGCGATTCCGACGGGGTGCGGTAAGAGTACCTTCGTGACGCGCGATCTACGTCACGCCGCAAAGATTATAGATCGGCCTCCACAGAAGACGACGTGGTATTATGGAGAGTGGCAGAACGCCTACGCATCCATAGACAACGACTTGGTGCGATTCGAGGAAGGTTTGCCGAAGGGCGATTTCGAAGCATCGATGCAAAACCTCGTGGTCATAGACGATCTGATGGCGGAAACGGATAAAAGGGTCACGACCTTATTCACGAAAAAGAGTCATCTTCAAAACACCTCCGTCCTCTATCTCGTGCAGAACCTGTTTCCGAAAAACAAGGAGAGTCGCACGACCAGTCTGAACGCGCAATACATGGTGGTCTTCAAGAATCCTCGCGACGCGTCGCAGATAGGTCACTTGGCGCGACATATGTATCCGGGACGCCTGAAGTTTGTACAGGAAGCGTTTAAAGACGCCACGTCATTACCATACGGTTATCTCCTGATCGATCTGAAACAGGACACACCTGAAGACATGCGTCTGAGCACGGCCATCTTTCCGGACGACGGTGTTCAGTACGTGTACCAGCCCAAGGTATAAGACGACTGTCCATGGACATCGTCTCTTCAGTCGCAGGATGTCGGAGCTCGTGAAGAGACATATCCTAAGCATACAGGCTCTCAACAGATACAAGAGCGCGAAATTGAGACGAGCCATCATCAACAACGCCGACGCTGATCTCTTGTGCGCATTGGCCGAGTGCGCCTACGACATATTGAAGAAGAACATTTCCTTGACTCCCGTACAGAGACAACGTTTGAATAAATACAAAACAAAACTGCGCGAGTTGGCAGAGAGACGTCGTCGAGGTAATAATAATAATAACCAGGTCGGAGAGGGTCAGACCGGTGGTTTCCTTGTTGCTTTCCTAGCACCCTTGGCTATTTCGGTCTTCCTTGCTCAAAGAGGTGCTACTCAAGTAGACGACAAGGATGGAACACGCACGGAAGATGGCCTTGGTAGATCCGCGACTGTTGGACAGTCTTCGCGCACCACCGACGGATACCCTAGCGCGGAAGGTACACGACCTCGATAACGAGATCAAAGTCATATTCGACAGACAAGATCTCACCAACGGAGACAAGGCCATGATGTATAATCAAGTGTTGCAACGCTACAACGCGTTGTCCGATCGTCGCATGCGAGAACCCGTGCGCGTGATGAACGTGGAGACGCCACCACCACCACCGCCAATTGTCCCTGCTCCAGTCGACACGGCGGCGGCGGCTGCGGCAGCAATTGTCCCGGCGCCCCCGCCGGAGAAGTCGTCAACAGCGTTCCAAAGGGCCTTCGGACCAAAGCCGCGCGACTGATGGAACGTCTCAAAGGAGACGTCGCGTGGAACGCGCGCGGAGAGCTCATGCACAGAGGAGTAGCGGTACCCGGAAGTAACGTGGTTGATCTCGTAAACGATGTCCTGCGTAAGCGCAAGACCGCCGGCGATCCGACGGGATGGCAGGTGTTTGCGCGTCAACTCGCTGAGTCGAACGTACCCATGGAGTTGGTGGGTAACCAGGACAGGAAGCGGCACATTCAGCAGTCGCAAAAGAAGAGCGCGGTAGCGGCAGCGGCCACACGATCGCTCGGTAGAGCGAGACGAACCATGCAGTGGACACCCCTCGCGCGTCGTCAACGGATGGACTCGTCCTCCTTTTCCACACCACCGCCGGAAGGACGGAAGAAGACATGGGAGAGTCTTTAAAGACGATGACGCATGATGATGTGGGGCACTCGTCTCTTTATTGGTATCGCTTATGCCACGCTTCACGTCGTGACCGGGATCACCGTCTACTATCTGATACGACTATGGCACATCAGCGGAAAAAGCTCCAGCAAGTCTACTTCGATCCCGCTAAGGTGGGGAGTTACGGGGGTATCGAGTCTTTGCGACGAGTCGACTTCCGACCTACACAGCGTGTACCGAGAAAGATCGTCGAACAATGGCTATCGGAACAGAACGCCTACACTCTACACAAACCGGTCAGAGTTCATTTCAAGCGGCGACGCGTGGTCATCGGAGACCGGAATCAACAGTGTCAAGCCGATGTCGTCGACGTGTCCAGTCTGAAAAAAGAAAACGACGGCAAGGCGTTCCTACTCACGGTGATCGACGTCTTCTCGAAAGTCGCCCGAAGCGTTCCCCTGAAGAACAAGTCGGCGACGTCTATGTCGAAGGCGCTGGACGAACTCTTCACTGACGACGGCGTTCGGCCGCTGTCGTTGCAGACCGATAGAGGTCTGGAATTATTTAATCGTAGCTCGGGGGGTATTGAAAAAGTACGGTATCCAACACTTCTCCACCTACAACGAGGAGACCAAGGCGAGCGTTGTGGAACGCTTCAATCGCACGCTAAAGACGCGGATGTGGCGATAACTGACGCACAAAGAAACGTGGCGATACATCGATATCCTTCCGGATCTGGTGCGGACGTACAACGACACACCTCACCGCAGCATCGGGATGCCTCCGTCGCAGGTGGATGCGACTAATCAGGAAGAGGTGTGGCAGCGCTTGTACGGTGGTCATCACGGTAAAGGCGTGCCCAAGTACCACGTGGCGGATCACGTATGTATCAGCAAGGTCAAGAGACGGTTCGATAAAGGCTACATGGCGAATTGGACATAGGAAATATTCACGATACGCGAGGTACATCCGTCCGATCCGCCCGTCTATCGACTGACGGACGATCTCGGAGAGATACTGGACGGCACCTTCTAAGAACCGGAGTTGCAGAAGGTGACGGTTCCGATCGATAAACTGTACCGCGTGGAATCGATAGTGCAGAGACGCAAGGTAGGGAGACGAAGAGAGGTGTTGGTGAAATGGTTTGGATACCCTTCGAAATTTAACAGCTGGATCGATGCCAAGGCCCTCGTCGGACTATAAAGACCAGTCACCTGTCCGACGAGATGTCATTCATCCACTCATGACGGACGAGACGACAACAGTTATCGACGAAGAAGAAGAAGTCGACGCGCCGCAGAGGACTCCTTCGGTACCGCGTGTCCAAAAGAGGAGATCGTTTCTGTGTGTCAGGTTATCGTTTTGTACAGTGTCATCTTGGTCAGCATTTACAAACTATCCATCGGACAAGAGAACGCGTCTCCGTGGACGGCCATGTTGAGTAGTTCGTTGGGTTACCTGCTACCCAGTCCGACGTTGCGACAGCAAGATGACCACCGACAGTGATTTCTACCTGACGCTACCTAGCAACGCTTCTATGCGTACGCATCCCGACAACACGTTGACCCATTACATCACATCGCTACCGCAACGTCTCAACTTGTCGGGTCAGTGGGAGTGTGGTCTGGCGATAGATATACTATCCGCATAGTTGGTACAACGTGAGAGAGAAGGACGCGTGGTTCGGTAGAGGACTAAGAAATGAGGATGACGAGCACGAGATGACTACGACGAAAACCAATATCGAGTTCGGGTATTATCTCGGACCGCAGAATCTCGTCAAAGCGATAAATAAAGCTCTAGTACGTGTGCTACCGGATAATGTCGTGCGCCTATATTACAGCTCCATCACACACAAGATTACAGTGGTGTTGCTGTCGAACGCCATATTCACCGGGGATATGTTGAATACCATTTTAGGCTTTCGTGAGACCATGCTGTTCGGAGATATAAACAAGAAGAAGAAGAAGGAAACGTTGGTCGAAGCCGACACCGTGGTGGACATGACGCGGCGTATGGAGTCGCTCAACGTCTACACGAACGTCATCGAACCTCGAATCGTTGGCGACAGCCTCGTTCCACTGCTACGTATCGTTCCGCTGAATGGTAGACAAGGCGACGCCGTGACGAAGACCTTCCAAAAGATCCAGTACCTACCCGTCCTGGTCAAAGACTTCGGCACGATCGAGATCGATATAAGGGACGATACCGGCCGGCGCGTGCCATTCGAACGCGGAAAACTGACGACGACGCTTCATTTCCGACGGCGACGGACGGCACTGTTCTAGAGAGATGAATTACAACGAGTACTACGCTCGTCAAGCGGGAGGCGCGCTTCCCTATTTCGCAGGTGCCCGCTACCAACCAGGTCACGGTCTAGGAAGTCTATTCGGAGGTCTACTTCGTAGCGTCATGCCGCTCGTCAAGAGAGGCGCCGTGGTGTTGGGAAAGAGAGCGCTGTCGACCGGCGCGCGCATAGCCGACGACGTCCTATCGGTAGGGAGATGTTGAGTCAACTCATGACCCCTTCTGGCGTACAAGAGCGTAAGACGCATATTAGATGCGCGTACCCTGCGAAACGAGTCAGTACAGCCAGGAGACGGTCGACGAAGAAGACACGCCGTCGAATACGCGAAGCCGACATATTCGACGATGGCATTCGTTCATAAACAATCGTGTGAGGGACTCAAGAGCGAACTCGATATCTTCACCGTGCCTCCGACTCAGACCAGTATCATCGATAGTCACGTGGTGCAACATCAACCCATGTCATCGCTCGACTCGGGTGGACCGATAGAATTCGTTATAGCCGGTTCCGGAGACGATTACCTGGATCTCGCCAGCACGATGCTACACGTTCAAGCGAAGGTAACCCGAGCCGACGGAAGCGACCTCGATGGCACCGATCCCGTCGGTCCAGTGAATAACTGGCTCCATTCCCTTTTTAGCCAGGTCGACGTCTACCTGAACGGAACGCTCGTCACCCCCTCGACCAACACGTACCCGTACCGCGCTTACATATAGACGCTGCTGAGTTACGGAGTCGACGCCAAGGATACGCAACTGATGAGTCAGATGTGGTGCAAGGACACGAGTAATCGTATGGAAGCCGTCGAAATAGCCGCCGGAGATACAGCCAACGCAGGGTTCGTCACCAGACGCGTCGGTACGACTGGGAGTCGCGTGGTCGACATGATGGGACGTCTCCACGTGGACCTGTTACTCCAGGATAAATTCCTCATCAACGGCGTAGAGGTCAAGATACGTCTGGTACGCAGCAAGGACGCCTTCGCGCTCATGGCCGGTGGAGCCAACCCCGACTACAAGATAATGATCATCAACGCCACGCTATTCGTCAAGAAGGCCACCCTGAATCCGGGCGTGCAGATGGCTCACATAAAGGCCCTCGAAAAAAGCACAGCCAAGTACCCGATGCTACCCGTCAACTGCAAGGTCTACTTCATTCCCACAGGTACCCGCTCGCACACGCACGAGAATCTCTTTCTTGGCACTCTTCCAAAACGTCTCGTGCTGTGCTGTATCGACAACGACGCCTACAACGGAAGCTACGCTAAAAACCCGTTCAACGCCAAAAACAACCATATCGACTTCCTCGCCGTGTACCTGGACGGACGACAGATACCCTCCAAACCTTTCCAACCCAATTTCGATGACGACCTCTTCATCAGGTGCTACCACAACCTGTTCACCTCGACGGGTAAGGTGTGGCTGGACGAAGGAAACGACATGACTCGCGACGACTTCCGTCACGGCTACACTTTCTTCGGCTTGGATCTCACCCCTGACTCGTGCGACGACTGCTGCTTCCATCTGCTACAAAAGGGCAACCTGCGCATCGAGATTCATTTCCGCGACGCACCGACGACCACTGTGAACGTCATCGCCTACGCCGAGTTCGAGTCCGTTCTGGAGATCGATAAGAGTCGCAACGTCATCTACGACTATTGATGGAAACCCTGCAGATCGCCCGTCTACTCTTCCGGGATGCGCACGCCAAGGACATCGTTCGTAGGATCGTACCCAAAGACGTACTCCTCACCGAGACGATAGACGCTTACCCGGTCGACTTCGTCTGCAACACGCACAACAGGACGAAACCGGGAGAACATTGGATAGCGCTATACGTGGACGATAATGGACAAGGTGAATACTTCTGCTCGTACGGCTTGCCACCACGACATGTCGAATTCCGACGATTCATGAATACACATTGCGTAGAATGGACTCATAATTCAAAGAGACTTCACAGTCCCTTGTCTAACGTTTGCGGACAATACTGTGTTGCTTATCTCATGTTTCGTTGTCGTGGACTTCCTATGAAGGAATTCGTGAACGGTTTCGGTACTGATCTGGTAGCAAACGATTGTCGTGTGTTCGACTGGCTTAAACTATTGAACTAAGATGCATGCGTTTCTCTACATACCGTGTTTCATTAACGGACAGGTATCATCATCATTGTATGATTCGAGCCTATGGCGCGGTGGTCACACACCCGTAAGCTCACGATCTCTGCCGCGGTGTTCAGTCACTCGTAATTCGTATCACATTACGAGCCACTGGCGTGGTCGTCATGACCCGTAAGCTCACGGCCACTGGCGTGGTGTTCAGTCACCCGTAAGTCGTGTCATCATCATCATCATCATCACACTTGCGGTTACTAAAACACGGTTTCATACTACACATCACGCTTGTATCTTTAGTCAATAAAATTCGTGTGCACACGTATTCTTTGGTGTTTCGTTGGTTATTTCATACACGCGCATTCACACACACACACACACACAATCACACACACACACACACACACACACACACACACACAAAAGCACCCCTCCGTCACCGGAGGCACAACCCCACCCCCGCCCGCCCGAGTTGCTAGATGGCGCTACGGACGCTTATGCAGACAGTTAGGTGCACTTCTTTCCGCTAGGTGACAGGAAGTACGTCAGAATAAAATGCCATGCCCTCCGCATTACAAGAAAAAGAACTATGCCAACATAAAATACCATGGGAGCACATGCACCCGTCAGTTTAGGCGCTACAGACGGTTAGGTGCACTTCTTTTCGCTAGGGTGACAAGGTCAGCAGATGATGATGATGACAGGAACCGGAAGTACATCATGGAAAATGTCCTTAGGTCAGCTGAAAATGATATGGGAGCACATTCACCGTCGGTTTACGTATTGTCATCCACTAAGATACTACTGTCGGTCAGGCATAATTCCAGGTATTGTACTAGCCCAACTTATCAAGCGAAACATACAACAAGTTAACATTGAATAGCATAATAACTACCTGCCTTGAACGACCTCTTTGGCTGGGCAGATGGGGTGGTCGTTTGCGACAGTTTCTACTATGACCTCTTTGTGTGTATAATTCTCCTGACTTATTTTTAGTCAAACAAGCACCTCCACAACTAATACTGCTCTGTCCATACCGTCTTCTCCTGCGCATATTGAAATGACGACGTTAGACACGACGATTGACGATTTGTGAACCGGAATACCTATACATCTTGAAAACTGGGCCATCAAGGAATATTGCGAGCACGGAAGCTATTAGATTGGTTGCCATGAAAACCAGTATATCATAAATCTAAGTGGGATGGTTATATATTTATTTTTAGAAGGATGTTTCATTCCGGAATATCATGTATGTTATGAAATTGGAACTGGTATATATGTGTACAATGGTGAAGATTCAGTGTTGAATAATTGCATACATGCCGCTTTGTTTGAACGGAAATATTAAGTTTGTGTTGAAATGTTATATAAATATGTATAAAATATTTAATTTGTTACTTAGTCAGCCTTTTGATATATAAATCAACGTAAACATGGGGGAACATTCAAATCCCCAAAGAAACTTACACTACTGAATATGATCAATCGCTATCAATAATAAACCAATTCATGTTCTATGAAAGCAGAATGTATTCAAGCATGAACAACAAACACTTTGTCATTTCATGCAAAGTAATTAGCCAGTGGCCGTGACTTCTTGTGCCTTTCCACTTCAAAGCCGTCAACATATGCAACCAAGTGATTCGACAGGAAGTAAATGTACCACTTGTGACAACTTGTCACATTTTCTACTGGTAGCAAGAATGCATGTCGCTTTGCACGCAGCCAATCGTAGTTTCCCCGTTTCTTGTTGGCTGGAGTATTCAGCTGCTTGGAAAATCCGGCTCTGTTCGTCAAGCCTGTCCCGTAGCCAGAATGTTCAAATCGTCGCAATCAAAACAACAGGTTTAGTCTTGTATAAAAGCAATGAAAAAAATGAATATATACCTTTCCAAAAGGGACTCGGCCAGCTTGAGCACAACACAGCTCACCTTTCCCACGTTCATCAAAATGTCAAGGACTGGATCCTTGCCGGAATACACACAAAGGAAACGTTGTAACCGGTCTTCGAATCGGCAAGCTTCCAGACCTTGATACCCCACTTCGTAAGTGTGTGTGTCCTTGTGGAACTGGTTGAACGACAGCCGACCACGAAAATGGACCATACATTCGTCGACAGCATCTTGTCGATAAGGCGTGAATTCCTCAGCAAATCGTTTCCTGAGTTGGTCGGTGAGGAATCGGATCGTTTATAACTTGTCAAACCATCATTTCTGGTTGGCGCAGCCGAGTCATCACAATAAATTAAGTACTTCGTAATGTGGTTATACCTGTCACGCGGGGAGATGAGTGAAATTGGCATCGAAAGCAGCCAGTTGATCTTCGTGGCAAGATCTTCCCGTATTCTCTGCCAACGGTCTTTCTGCTCATTCCTATGAGGAGGCGCACAACATAATATGCAATCAATTCTGGTACAGCAATTGGCTTCCACATTCCAAAAGATCGGGCGTCGTCAGTGGTCTATCGGGATGCCGCATTGTTATTGATCAACTTGCAAATGTTCTCTAGGAAATCGTCATCGTAGAACTGTTGAAAATAGTCTACACCATCATCTTTTTCCAGATGGTTAATTAATCCTTCTGAAAGTCATACGCTGGTAAAGTATCAATGTCAAGAAAACAACACTGTCTGCACATCGTCGGCATGACCAGCAAGAGGACTTTCACAGTCGGCATTAGAATAGTCACTAAATACCTCATGGCGAACAACAGCCAGCGAAATAGAAATGTCTTCAACTTCAATAATCCGTTCGTGCACATACGTCAGGTGTAGCCATATGCGTTTTATCGCCCCGATATTTACCGACATTATCTACAATTTTCAAACGTTTCTTTCGTTCATAGATGAATGAGGCACTAGTACAACTACATCGGAATATAACCCCATGGTTGTAGTTGTGCTCTGACATACCTAGACCAAGTCGATGACAAATTACCTTCCTTAACAACTAGCCTATAAACTACAAAAAAAAAACAATATGGCGAGCTAGTAAACGACAGCTATAAAGCGCACGAAACCCAAACCACCCCAAAATCAACTGATATAAATCGATGCATTCTCCCAGAGACATAAAATGAAAAGTATATTATAATCATAACTACTTCTATTGATAGACTATCAGAAATCAACCTGAGATAAACAGTAAACACAATACACAATAAACTGTGTACTAATAAGTGAATACATAAATTGCACACAGGGAAGTACCTGCCAACTATCGTGTTAGCTCAGTTTCAGTTCGATTCATGAACCAGTATGAATTGTTTCAACATACACACATGTAAATATATATTTTGTAACCATCTCCACGCAAAGCAGAATCATGACAGGCTGCATTCATCATATTAATAAAAAAATGCACTTTCATTTAGTATACAATCTCGATGCTTGCATGCTTGCAAAACACCTTTAGACTTTTTAACGATTCCGAATCTGAGAGCTTTCAACTTGACAGCTTTCAAAACAACTACATAGAGAACTACAACGTCATCAGCAAACCCACACAACATACCAACTCTGCCACAACCCACTACATTTAGTCCAGCAGCTCCACCGGACTACTAGTCATTTCCTCTCCACACTGACCCAGTACAGACAGGACGACAACTAACCTTATTCATCTGCTATCCATCGTATTGTCAGGAGATGTCCAAGTAAACCCAAGCACCACTAAATATCACACATATACAAAAATCAATAACATTCAATGGACCTAGCCTAACGGGTAGTGACTGCAACAGGACAGTGCATATAAAATGTGCTGGAATATACTTACATGACTACAATAACACCTACGGAAACCTAAACACATCATGGCATTTGTCACAGGAAGTCCTAAATGATCACCATGCAATACAATGGGACCGCACTGGTTGTAAATGTGGACACACACACACAGCTGTAAATAAATGGCAATGAAAATATAAGATTACATTAATTTATCATGCTCGTGGGCTTACCCCAAATGCGATAATGTCAACTTTTCAACTTCCTTCTTCAGAGACACAAATATTTCTACAGCTAATCCTTTTGATCCATTGGATAGTGGCAACCACATCCATGATGAAATACATCCCAACACAGCCGACATTCAAGATCCAGTGTTTGGGCAAAATCCTCGAAACGTATCAACACCTGAACGAAACACACTCAGTGGTATTTTGATAAACATGAACAGCGTCAAGAGCATTGAAAAGACACCCCAACCAAAGGCAACAATCCAGTCAAACAATCCCGACATCATATTCCTAGTCAATACCAAAATAAATTAAAACTATCCCACCTACTCATTTCTATCAACAAACTATGATGCTATCAGAAAGGACAGAAATATCCATGGCGGTGGAATACATTTAGCCTTTCGTGATGACATCACTTCCAAACCTTAATTTTAATTGTGAAAAATTAGGGACAAAAATCCACTTTGGACGAAACAAATCCATATACTTTGCATATTATTACTGACCCCCATGGCTATCTCCAATTTCTCGAAGCTCTCCGTGAATCTTTACCGAACCTATACAAATCATAAACAAATCCCTTTAAAGTAGTCATAGCAGGAGGTTTTCACCTTCCTAATATCATATGGCGCAACCAACAAACCAAAAGCAATCGAACTTCCAGCAAACACAACAAACGACTGGAAATAATGAGTGAATTTGAATTGAAAAACATGGAGAATGACCCCCCCACACACACACACGAATTGATTCTGGCAATATGATGACCTAATTCTCATCTCAAATCCGTCCATAATCGTCAACATTCACACCACTCCCGGCATGAGTGATCACGAAGTCGTATCCTTCAGTGTCAACCTAAACCCAGTTCGCAACAGGAAACCACCACACTAAGTAGTTCAATAAAAATCCTCAGACTGGGGCAAACTTAAAAACGGCATTACCGAATTAACAACATAATGCTTTGACATGGACTCCAATTCACGCGATATTAACACAACGTGAATCTTTTCTGGGAAACAACTTGCCACATTGATCAACAACACCATCTCTAGTCGCAACACCAAAACAAAAACCCACCTGCGCTGGATAACACGGAAAATAATAAGGATGCAACGAAAACGCAACAAAGCCACAAAAAAAGCAAAACAAACTGTACTTAATAGCGACTGGGAAAAGTTTAAAGAATTCAGAAGGCAAGCCGCTAAGGCTGCAGCCAAATCTTACAAAGATTACGTAAACAACAACAATGGAGACAACTTAAAATATACCTTAAACAATTCTGGCCATTCATCAATGCAAACAAACGAGAACACATTGGCATTCTCACATTGCAAGTAAACGAACAACCAATCATCACTGATCATGACAAAGCAAATGCACTGATCAGCCAATTTAGTTCCGTATTCACCCAATAAATCTACCCTATCCTTCAACAAGAACCTTCCTCTTACTCTAATATGCCCTCTCTTGAAATCGGGATAGCTGGAGTAATCAAGCTGCTGTAAAGTCGAAACCAATAGAAAGCTACTGGCCCAGGTGAACTCCCAGCCACAATTCTTAAAGAAATAGCTCCCATTATTACAAACACATCTTCCAAGAATCAAACAACACTTGTAAACTACCTACTGGCCCCAAACATATGGCACATATGATCCCGCCCACAAACTACAGACCGATATCACTAACATGCATCCTATTTAAAGTCATGCAACACATCAATCTACGAAATATGTGGAAACACCTGAACAAACATAACATAATTCTCCATTTTCAGCACGGTTTCCTATCAGGACTGTCTTGTGAATCTCAACTCATCGATAAAGTCCATGACTGGATGACTGTTATGGACAACGAGAAACAAATATATGCAATCCTGTTTGATTTTGCCAAAGTTTTTGACAAAATCCCCCCAAACGCCTCCTATCCAAACTAGCCACCTACGGAGTAACTGGAAACACCCAAAACTGGATCAAATAATTTCAGTCAAACCGTAAGGAGAGTCTCTCAGTAAATTGAGTTCTGTCGGACACAACATATGTTAGATTTGGTGTTCAATCATGGGATAATTCCAAGGATCAGTCCTCTTCCTACTCAACATAAATGACAAACGAATACATTCAATCTCCCATACGCGTCTTCGCAGGTGACAGTATTATTTATCTTAAAATTACCTCCGACACCAACCATGACATTCTTGAAACTGATCTGATCAAACTCTAAACATGGTCTAACAAACGGCAAATGAAATTTAACATTTCTAAATGTGTCCACCGCCCAATAACAAACAAAACTAAACCCAGACTACACTCATTTCCACTCTTCGGCATGCCACTCGCTACAATTTCCAGTCATCCGTATATAGAAATAAAATTAGATTCAACCTAAATTAACCTGGACAAATGACTTAGAGTTTAACATTTATAATCCGTTGTCCCGCCCATTGTTTCAGCAGTTGTCCCGTCCGTAGTCTCTTGCGATATATCGTCCATGTTCTCGTCTGTTGTCTCGTCCGTTGTGTAATATGTTGTCGTCTGTTATGTTGTCCATCATCTCGTCCGTTATCTCGCCTGTCTGGTATTTGTTGTAACGTTCGATGTAACGTCCGTTGTTATCTGTTATCACGTCCATTGTCTCGTCCGTTGTGTCGTCCCCCAAAAAAATGGTGTTCAATTCTGAGGTGTCGCTAATCTGTCTACACGGGGACTCTAGTGTTGAAGAGTAAGTACTGCCACCTTTCGGAACACCTCGGCTCAGGTGCTCTAACTGTTAGAAGTGTTTTGAATATACAATGCGCTAGGGTCGTGCTTGTCACATGTTTCACCTGAATGGCTCAGAGTTTATTTTTAGCGTTGTCCACAGTCGGGTATTTCCATAAACAGTAATCTTGAGTGCTTGAGTATACGAGTTAATATAACCTATATACGTTATAGACGAGTGCCCGTGTGGTGATAGAGAGTTATATGTATTCTAGTTCGTAGGTAACAAGTAGTAGTATTGTTTGTGCGGAGGACACACAAATATAGATATGTACCTGGGCAGGTAACCTAGGTAGAGCCTCAGTTGAATAGGTTTTGGGGTACAACAACTACTGTCGCTATGATAAAATCTATACCGGTCACCATAATCCTGAATTATGTTCATATCTGAAATTCACGCTACATGTGGTAAATATAGACTGTGAATAGGCGCTTGGATATCTGGTTATATCACGCGCTAGGGGAACTTCCGGTGATGAATTGATTTGAATTTGGTGCAGCAAACTTGCGAAAATATAAGGATATTTGATCAAGATAAGTGATATTATTGAATGTATAGCATACATAACGTAATTATATATATATATATATTAAGCAATATTTTTTGTTAAAAGTTAGCTAGAGGGAGTAATCTAGGGTAGATTAAAAGTAGGCGATTTGCGAGCGATAATTGGGGACGTTAATGTAATCGGAACGTTGTTTACAAAGTAGGTCACTGGCGAAGTTAACGTAACGTGAACGACAATATAATAGCGTTATTTGAGATAATCAATGTAGTTAGATGAGTAATTAAAACCTGAAATAACAACCGTTTAAAGTGTATATTGGTACACAGGAAACAGTCTTTGTAAAGATTACCTTGTATCCAAGCCTAATTTGAATACATTGTCATCGACATCGTAACTAGGTAAGGCACGGTGTGTCATTGTGTGTTAACAAATATAACTAATTATAACCTAAACTATCTGGTGTAAATTGTACACAGAAAAGTCTTTTCAAAGACTATATAAAACTATTTTGAACACAAATAAATTCTGATATGGCACCTTGCAAGCGGCAGCTCAGGGCAAAACGACACTTAGTTTGCAACGACTGCCAGAGCTGGGTGGATTTTGCGTTGTCTGGCTGTCCAAAATCATGGGCAGAGACCAAAGATGATGGATTCACCTTTCGGTGTATGGGGTGTTTGAGGGTGGAATGTCTGATGAAGGAGGTGTGTAAGTTGACGGATATAGTGAAGGAGATGGATGTGAGACTCAACATAGAAATAGATGGAGCAGAGAGGGATGACGCAGAGAGAGTTGATAATTCTACAACACAGAAGGAGCCGAGTTGTGACACAGAGACTGAAGAAAGGAGACTGAGAGGAGGGAAGGTGACCGGTGTGAAGGAACAAGAAATTGAGAAGACAGAGGGACGGAGGAAAAGTGTTCGGCAGAGGAAAAGAAAACGGGTCAGTGGGGATAGATCAACAGGTAGTCAGACTGTAGAGAACGAGGGGAGACGCGACAGCGATACAGGTGGTGAAGAGGTAGATACCACAGAGGCAGTTAGTAAGACTGTGAGACAGAAGACTGATGGAAGAAGACAGCGTGTTCAGCAAAAAACAGAAAACATGACAGGCGTGAAGGTGACAGGGTAAAAAGTGACCGTAGTGAAGGAGGTAGCCGGGGAAAAGGGACGGGAGAGAAGAGAAGACAATGTGATGGGAGGAAAGATGAAGGGACGAAAGGAAGTGAGAGTAAATGTGCTAGAAGAGAAGATGACAGGAGGAAAGGGGACAAGAGAAAACGCGACAGGAAAGAAGGAAGAGAATGTGACAGGAGAGAAGATGGCAAGAGGAAAAGACAACAACCAGAAATATGCAAACAGGAGGAGCTACTCCGAGGCAGTGATTGATGGGGCTAGGAGAAAAGAGATGGGCGATTCAATTATGAGAAAAACAGACAAGACTATATGCGAGGGGAGGGACGTTGTTGTATGTCTACCTGGGGCTAGAATAGAGCAGATAGAAAGATATTGGGTAGAGAAGGTATTGGGACATGGCAAGGGAGGGTCTATACTAGTACACGTTGGGACAAACAATGCAGACAAAGAGGGAACAACTGGGATAGTTCAGAAGTACAGACATCTAGTAAGGAAGCTAAAGAAGACAAGAGTGGAACAGGTTGTTCTCTCAGGAATTTGCCAGTAATGGGAGGAAGGGGGGCATCATACAGAAACTGTAAGAGGATGGCGATCAACGCACTAGTTGAGCAGATGTGTGAAGAAGAGGGCGTGGGATTCATAGATTTATGGGGGTACTTTTTTGGGAGAGAAGATATGTACATGAGAGATGGCCTCCATCTAAGTGGAAAGGGGGCAGCAGTATTCTCAGAGAATCTGCTGAGATCAGTTGACAGTGGGACAGGTTGCATCTATTTAAACTAAATTCGCAGGGGGGACTAGCAGAGAAGCTTGAAACTGGAGGCATTGATAAAGACAGCAAAAATAATTCAGCAAAGAACAGTCTGGAAAACTGTTCTGAAGCTGGATATAAATGTGTTTGTTTAAATGCAAGGAGTATAGTAAACAAAAGAAATGAACTATACATTATGGTAGAAGATATTGACCTTCACATAATAGGTATAACCGAATCATGGGCAACCACCGATGTATCAGATGCCGAATTGGGATTGACAGGATATGTAATGTTTAGGAAAGATAGAATAGGAAGAAAGGGAGGTGGAATTATTTTATATATTAAAGAATCTATCCAGGCTTATGAAATAAAATTAGACAGTGAAGCAGATTAAAAGTAAAATCAGAAAGGAATAGTAAAAAGCAGTACAGGTGAAATTTCCACAAAGGAAAATATAAGGACATAAGGAAATATTTAGCAAATATAGACTGGAATAACACACTGAAGAATAAGACAGCAACATAATGCTGGAATATCTTAAAGAGTGAAATTGAATGCATCATCGTCAAATTTGTTCCCTTAAAAAAACACGGGAAACGGTCCAAAAAGAAACACTTATCGAAAGAAGCCATTATTAAAATTAAGTATAAAGAAATGATGTGGAAGTCATATAGACGTACCGGAAATGACGACGACTACATCATTCATAAAGAAGCACTAAACCAAGCTACAGCTGAAATTAGAAATTCAAAGAGAAGCTATGAACATAAATTAGCTTCTAATATAAAACATAACAGCAAGAGTTTTTATGAATATATTCGAAGCAAACAGAAAGTTCAGGATAAGGTCGGTCCTCTAGAAAATAGTGCTGGAAATGTAATATCAGAAGGATTCTTAATGGCAGAAGACCTAAATGAGTATTTTAGTTCAGTGTTTACCAGAGAAGACACTAGTTCACTGCCAGTACCAGAGGCTAAGTTCAATGGGGCAGAATCAGACTATTTAAGACAGTTACTTGTAACCCCAGAAATGGTAGCTAAGAAAATCAGGGCTATGAAGGATAATAAATCACCTGGAGTGGATGGTATTCCACCAAAACTACTATTGAAAATTGTACCACAAATTAGCATACCGCTTGCAACAGTTTTCAACTTGTCATTAGAAGAGGGAGTGGTTCCTTTAGAATGGAAAGAAGCAAACATTATACCGTTATTCAAAAGAGGTTCGAGAAACAAGTCAAATAATTATAGTCCAGTTAGTTTAACATCGGTGATTTGTAAATTATTAGAAAGACTAATTAAAGATCACATGGTGGATTTTCTTGTTAAACATAACTTGATAAACACATCTCAACATGGGTTTCTAAAAGCGAGGTCATGCTTAACAAATATGTTATGTTTTTTGGAAGATATCACTAAGTGGGTAGATGATGGATCACCAGTAGATATAATCTACTTAGATTTTCAAAAAGCTTTCGACAAAGTGCCACATCAGAGATTACTGCTTAAACTGAAGGCCCATGGCATAGGAAATGGTATAATTAACTGGATATAAAAATGGCTGATTGACAGAAGACAGCGGGTAGTTGTTGATGGGGAGGCTTCAAACTGGAAATCAGTTTTGAGTGGGGTTCCAGAGGGATCAATACTGGGACCTATATTATTCTTAATATATATAAACGATTTGGACGATGATATAGCTAGCAAGGTGTTGAAATTTGCAGATGATACAAAAGTGTTTAGAAGGATTAAAAGTTATGGAGATAGACAGCATTTACAGGATGATCTTGACAAGTTGATCAAATGGTCTGAAAAGTGGCAAATGTTGTTCAATTTTGGGAAATGTAAATGTCTTCACACAGGACATGGGAACGAATATGTAGAATATACAATGGGGGGAACTGTACTAAATACTACTGTAAAAGAAAAAGACTTAGGGCTGACAATTAGTGCTGACATGAAGGTTTCAGAGCAGTGTGGAATTGCAGCTTCAAAAGGAAATCAAAAAAATATAGCATATAAAGAAAAAATATATATAATACCGCTGTACAAAACAATAGTTAGGCCTCATTTAGAATATTGTATACAAGCGTGGAGGCCATACCGCAAGAAGGACATATATATGCTAGAAAGAGTACAGAGGAGAGCGACTAAAATGATACCAAAACTGAGGGATCTTAGTTATGAAAAACGCCTAAAAGAATGTGGTTTAACAACGCTAGAGACCAGGAGATTGAGAGGAGATCAGATAGAAGTGTTTAGAATATTGAATGGTTATGAAAATATTGATAGAAATGTGTTTTTTTTCAATTAAGAAAGATAGAAAGACTAGAGGACACGAAGTTACATTAGTAAAGGAACAGTGTAGATTAGACGTAAGAAAGTTTTCATTTTCACAAAGGACTGTGAATGAATGGAACAGATTATCTGATGATTGTGTGGGTGCTAATAGTGTGAATATGTTTAAAAATAAAATCGACACATACCTCAGAAGGGCTGGATATATGTAGATAAAAGGGTTGGACTCTCGATAAGCCAAAGGGCTTCCTTGTCCACCTGCCATCTAGAGTTAATTCTCTGGGTGGCAATCTTGCTTGTTAAATCTTGTTAAATTGTTTTTAATGTTCCAGAATGTTGTACTAATAAAAAATAACGCACTACAAAGCTGGTTGAAGTCTTGTCTCTCTGTAGCTTGTATGCATTCTAGTGGAAACCAGTTTCGAGGCACGCAGTACAATTAATAGCACTTATGTCACATATACGAAACGCGACGAGTTGCAGTTACAATTATATTGACAAGTTCGGAGGTCGAGGCACACGGCACTATTAATATAATATACATATAAATAAAAATAAAACATACAAATAAAACGCAACGCGGTGTAGTTAAAATGTAGCTTAGTGTACGTTGCGGACAAGTTAAGACTTGTCGAAACAAGCGACGAGGTGTAGTTACAATTATGCTGTATTAAAAAAAAAAAAATTTGGTTTTTATGTTTATACATATTTTGATGAATGAAGACGAAGGCTTAATAATACATTGTGAAAATGTACGATAAACGGAAGTAGGGTTTTGGAAAGGTCGTGAAACATCGGAAGTAGGGTTGATAATGATGCCCCAGTGTCGTGTGTGGCAGTTTCAAATAATGTCGATCTTCATTATGGAAAGACTACAACAAAACTAAAAATGTTATAATTTGACCTATTTTCTAGTTCAAAAGACAGACGGGTTCCAATGTATCATTGCCCTATATGTATTCGACCTTCCGTGTAAACCACCTTGAATATATACCCATGCGTTGAATTTATATCCTTTTATTAATTACATATTATTATAACACCACATTTTATACTAATGAACAGTTAATTTATTTATTCATTTATTTATTTAGCTACATGTATACATTTTAACTTTTAGGTAATGTTCAGACTGTATTACGATTATGTTACCAAGTTCATTTTATGTCAATAGATATATGTGTGTCTTAAAATTTATATCTTCTACCTTGGATATTGGTGGAAATTGGATCGTTGGAAGCTCTCAAAGGAGATATCAAAGGACCTCTTTTCCTTGCTCCCCAAGTTTTAACATAGGTGGTTTACGTGGCACGCTGGCGCGAATAGGCGAAAGGTGGAAGCTCTCGAAGTAGCTCCTCATCTTTTGACATAGGAAAATGTCCTCCCATTTGTGACCGCAAGCTGACGTTTTTTAGGGAGGAAGGCCTAAATTGCTCTAAAATTGACTAGTTTTTTTTTATTTTTGGCGTCTTGGAGCAAGAGGGAAACTGGTCCCTATCTTTTAACATGGGACATTTACTCTTCCTCTAATCACAATCATTCCATACAACGAAAACGACATATTATACTACTGTTTAACATAATTTAAAATATTGTGTAACTAATTTATATCGTTACTTATAGGTTGAATTTTGAGAATTTGAAGTAAAAAATATTGCATGGAAACTAACAGCATTATGGAAACTTTCAGCCTTGTGTATATCGTACGGGACGTGGCACTTAAATTAATTAACAATTAACACATTTCACATCCACAATATTCTAATTATTTTTTTAAATATTGTATGTACAATGGATATATCCATAAGGAGTTGACTTGTAGCATGTTGTATCTTAAATAATTTACGTAAACAGAAAATTAGTTAATGAAGGTCAGAATCAGAAAATATCTGAAAAAATTTAATATTTACATTTCTTCGAAATTGTCCAAAAACACAGACATTTCATAAACAAAGTTGCCCCAGTGACTTTATATATATCTGAGCACATGATTCACCTATAAAAAAAAGTTGTTCAGAGTAATTTTAAAATTTTGCATGTAACGACACCTTTCCGACGAATCGTCCGACAAGTGAATTTTATAAAATTGTAGCGCATAGGTGTGCTTGTCATGCAGTTACTGAATGGTTCAACGGTTTTTGCAGTTTTTCACATAAATAATGTCAGCAATATGAAAGACTGTATAAAAGTCTTGATAAATATTTTAATATATTTCATCCTGATCCATTCCAGTTATACTCCTAAAATGGTGTATTTAGGATTTTCTGCTTTAATTATTTAGGATTGTTCTGCTTAATAATTATTTAGGATTTTTCATCTTAATTATTGTTAGCTAAATGTGAAATAATATAATGCCATTATATTGCATTTAGTATGGATTATTCATGTTGTTAATATTTTACTTGTTAACAGTGTTAAAGATTTAATTAAGTGAATTAATACAAAATAGCTGTATAAAGTACTTTATATCCACTACTGTATACTGCCAGGAACTCATTCATACAGCTGAATAAACTGGAGCAACACAGAGTGAACATACTTGCCAAAGTTGCAACATCGCAACACAGGATTCAAACCCGGGTTCTCTCGGTCGAGAGTTCGAAATTCTATTCACTGCACCACTGCGGTCTGCACCATAAAAGCCTTTGTGTAAAATATTATTTGGTAGATTATTGCATCTATTTATAAAACATAATAATAATAATTTCATTGGTAATTTATAATTTATGTGTTATATTTTAATGTGCACTGCATTAGGTTTTTTTAATGAATTGATGAATGTTTGGTCACGCAACTGGGGAGCTCGTTAACGTCGACGCGCTGAAAGCCGATAATAAGTCGTAGAAGAATGATTCTGTGTTGCTCGGCGAAGTTGATAATAAACCAAGAGACACCTTTGATTTCAGCAAAGCTCAGTGCTGTTTTCCGTCGGCAAACCGACTTCTTCTTGCGAGGGTAAATGCCATTTGCCAAGTACAACTTTTCAAGTTAGTTAACTTGTCTTTCGCTATGTCCATCAGAAAGAAAAAGGTGTCGCGACATATCCGTCGATGTTTATAGTGAAAGTCACGGATCCTAGTCGCCTTTTGATCAACCTTTCACTTCTTGGCGCTAAGGGTTTCTTCTGAAGCACTGATACTGGCACACATGATCCATAGCAGCAGAAAATATTTCTCGTATGCACTCAGCTCTTGTGTTTCAGTCTGGAAAAACAGTGTTTACTAAAGTACACAATGTACTATATAACAATATAGCTTATAATTATAAAACAATAAAGACAGTGGTTCCACGTAGACTCAATGATCATAATACAATATCGTCACATGTCCCACATTACTACGGATAAGTATAATTATTAATTCTCTAATTTACAATTATGCAAGAGTAAACGTTTGTGTGTTGCCTATTATTGTAGGCCTGCATAAAGTAATTATTTACTAAGATTTAAAATGGAAACATGTACATATATATATATATATATATGTATACATATATATATATATACATACAGCTGCATATATATGTGTATATATATATATATATGTATATATATTTATATATATATACACCTGTATATATATATATATATATATATGCATGTATTTATGGAGACTTCGAACTATGTGTATATGAAAAGATAGGCTTTATAATACTTAAACACAGCATATATGATAGTCACTTGTTTTCTTCGCTGAACTTGGAAATGCAAGGCTGGCCATTATGTAGCTTGCATACACAGAGGCAATTCTCCTGCGGCATGTTGACACATTCAAACATGTTTGCTGCTCGATCCATCGCACCCTCTTCTTCGAGATGTGCGTCATCCGCGGCCGTCTCCTCGCGATCATCATCGTCAACATCAACTTCTTCCGCAGTGCTAGTAGAAACCACCGGACTGGCACGGTCAACACTTGTTGTTGTTGTTGATATCGGGTTCAACACTAGTTCATCGTCGCAGTCAGACCCGTAGCTACTTACTTCGACGTCGCAGTCAAGTTCCGAAGTTGGCAGACAGAAGTAATCTTCGATCACTTCCCGCACCGCTGAACTGTCACCAATACCACATTTCGAAGCTTCTTTGAACAATTGTGTTATCTGCGAAGCTCGATCCATAACTATATATTCATATTAAGATAAAAACTTGCTTGAATTCAATGCGCGACGCTAGATGATATAACGATTTTTACTTGACAACCTGAGATGAATTTGGAGATTTCGGGTCAACTTCGCTGTGACAGCACAATCACCGAATCGCGGGTTAAGTTGGAGACAAAATGACACGCGCAGCTAGGCACTTGCCATTTTATTTAATAGGGTAAGACGCCTGTGATTGCCTTACACTAATAGCATGGTTAACGCGGACGACACATTTAGATCACGGACATTCCCGGCTTTCCAACGATGTGCAATGTTAAGGGGTACCACACCGATAACGCTCGTGGCGACACGCTCAAATCAAGTTAGTTTTGTCATTCAGCTGGTCATTGTTTTACCAAAATGTGTGGAAGGTGTCAATAAAACAACACTATGGTATATTACATTGTGTTTTAGCTGAACACTTTGCAAAATAGAAGAATATCTATCAAACAATACAGTTCCACTGAAATCCCCAAATCCACAGAGTGACCACCAACTGCTTGTTTTGGCTGCCAGCGGAAAACCGATCTGTGCGACTTCCGCCTGGTTTTGGGAGAGCGGGTCACAAATGTCATCAACAAATAACAAAATATGCTCATAGCCGAGGTCGTCGGCGACATTTGACATGAACATAATCATAAATGACATAATTGTGCAAACATCTGAAGCTGCAAAGGATCACTGGAAAAGACGATGCAAACATCGCTGGTCTCAGCCGCTTCACGGGCTACTATGCCCATCTAGAAGCACAGGCAGAGGTGGCATCAAAACGACCAGTGTACCCGAGAACAAGTCACACAAAGCGCAAACGGTTAACACACTTTACAATGAGATATGCACAACCTATAAAATGTTAGCACATGATAGCTGTGAAACAAGCGAGGTTACATAAAGCGCAAAATTTATGGAAAGAACAGTTAACCAGACTAACCCGTACCAAGACTTTGTGACCGACTTAGCGAACAGTTCAAGAGCGGATCCAGAGAGGATAGTCTGGGAGGTGGCAAAAACCTCCAATTACACCCTTGATTCTTACAAAAAACTCCACTTTTGGCCGAATAAATTCATATACCGTGGTCTGAGTCGGGCCGTCAGCACGACACCGCTGTCGCACTGTCGGATCATTAAATCGGAAGACGGGAGGTAGGGTGGGGGGTTGGAGGGGGTTCTGTTGAGACCTTTTTGCTGCCGCGCCCCGTAAATTCAGTTTCTTCTAACGTAAACTTTGCCACATTCCAAAGGTATGGGGGCACGTGCCCCCACCCCCTCTAGATCCGCCAATGTGATTCCCTGATTCAAATACCCAGAACACAAAGCTATATGGAATATGAGAAATATCAACTCGCACGCTTTACATTCACATTAATTACAATATATATATTACGGATAACAAGCCTCACATTTTTTTAATTACATTTTTGACGTAGTAACATATTCGTAAAATATTTTGGTATTGCAACATTAAACATATCACTATTATGTTTTGTTTACTAAGAACATAACTATAACGTAAAGTGATGTATATTTATATCCGAAATAAATTACTCTCTGATTTTTTATATGAGGATGTGAGAAGTACACGAGGAGGACACCATTTAAGGCTGATATAATCTGATAAAGAGAGCTCTTAAAAGAGCAGTTATGAAGAGCCGAGAATTAATGACGACGGCAGAAGACGAGGACAGAAGGATAGAGATGACTGACCTGTCCGGGTGAAATGGATACCACCAAAAACAACTGTATAAAATTGATGGAAGCGTCATATAGCGGAATAAATATACATTATCGGAATCGGAATCGGAAGTGTTTATTTGACCACCATATAACTACGGCACATTAGCAGCTAGTGTAGTGTATTATGCTGCGCTTTTATTCGTTATCAGGATAAATAAACATTTCTCGAAAAGGAGGCTTTTCCTATTTAATCAAATAGAAACACTCTTTTACATACTATCAAAAATATATATGCGAGCGAAAAATGAACATCTCAGAACACGTCCAAAACATGAAATTCTACGGTCGCTAGCAGCCTCACGGCTCGTCCTGTCCCGAACATCTTGGTACCATTTGAAAGGTTGCACTTTTGTTATTTTAGCGTCATCTAGATTTGTCACGTTTAAAGAACACCGATAAACGGACCTACAATCACGCCGTTTTCGTGTTCTGTAAGATTCCGAACGATGTTGGCGGCGGGTACTCAGTACACTAATCTTCCGATTGCGGCGCTGTTTTCCTCATTTGTATAGGTTCAGACATGCGCACTTCACCATTTCTTGATTTCATGTTATATGCTCCACCCACTTTTAAACCGCGGCGAAATTGATGTGCTTTGATCGCAGCGAAACCGATATATCTCCACGTCGGCGTGACGTCACAATAACGTACGCCACCCAACTAGTCTACATTCGATATACGTGATTGTGACGTCACGCCTACTTCGCGTATGTCATTTTAGCAGCCGTTTGAAAGTGGGTGGAGCTTATACCATGAAATCAGATAGTGGTGCCTCAATCGGTAGTTTGGTGAACTGTGTCGACGAAACAACATCGTTCGCAGTGTCTAAGACACCGCAACGGGCCCGGTTGTAGGTCCGTTTTTAATTAATTTTAGGATTGATTATCAGGAAACCATTTATATGTTTGAATAGCAGAAAGCTTAAACTTTCAAACGACATCAATATTGTTGGGATCCGACGAACCGTAATGGTACTAGCAGTCGTTCAAAAGGCGTTTTTGGAACGTGTTTGACAGTTGTTCATTTTTCGCTCGCTTCTTAATTTTGGTACTATTTAAAATAAGGTTTCCAGCAAGTTGTGCATGTCTATCACATCGGAATTTTGGCCGGAAAATTATTTGATAATCAAAGAAGAAAGGCGGCTTTATCTACAATTACGTGTTTTTCCTCGTGCAACGTTATGGTAAAAACAGATTGTGCCACAACCCTTAAAGGGGAAATGAAATGCAGCTGTTTCATGCAACATATTTAAATATATACTATATAACTATACATTAATGTTAACAGAAACGTACTCAGTTATAAGACAAACTAAAAAAAACGATTTTGTTCGATACCTAAATCGTCGCTATAGAGCACTACGTATCGCCATCTTTGTTCCAAGCGAGTGGTTTGATTCACTGCTATCTAATCAATGTTAAATTTCGGGGTTTTTCGGTTTACTTCATTAGTAGACATTTCTGTGCGAAAACAAAGATATGGTGCCCTATTGTACACGATAGGCGTTCTACTGGTCAACAAATAACTTGTATACGCGTTCGAAATAAAAAGGTGAAATTAACCCTTACAAAAAAGAGTCAATGGTATACCATTGAATACCATTGAATACCATTCAGTACCGTTGGACCATTCAATGGTAAACCAGTAGGACTCAGTGGTACTTTCAATGGTATTTGAAGATACCATTCAGTACCATTGGACCATTCAATGATAAATCAGTGTCTCAATGGTACTCTCAATGGTATTTGAACATATCATTCAATACCATTAAATGATAAATCAGTGTCTCAATGGTACTAGAACATATCATTCAATATCATTCAATGATAAATCAGTATGTCTCAGTGGTACTCTCAATGGTATTAACACATACCATTCAGTACCACTGGACCGTTCAATGATAAATCATGTTTCAATGGTATTTGAACATATCATTCAGTACCATTCAATGATAAATCAGTATGTCTCAGTGGTACTCTCAATGGTATTTGAACATACCATTCAGTACCACTGGACCATTCAATGATAAATTATGTTTCAATGGTATTTGAACATATCATTCAATATCATTCAATGATATATCGGTATGCCGCATTGGTACTCTCAATGGTATTTGAACATACCATTCAGTACCACTGGACCGTTCAATGATAAATCATGTTTCAATGGTATTTGAACATATCATTCAGTACCATTCAATGATAAATCAGTATGTCTCAGTGGTACTCTCAATGGTATTTGAGCATACCATTCAGTACCACTGGACCATTCAATGATAAATTATGTTTCAATGGTATTTGAACATATCATTCAATATCATTCAATGATATATCGGTATGCCGCATTGGTACTCTCAATGGTATTTTAACATACCATTCAGTACCACTGGACCGTTCAATGATAAATCATGTTTCAATGGTATTTGAACATATCATTCAGTACCATTCAATGATAAATCAGTATGTCTCAGTGGTACTCTCAATGGTATTTGAACATACCATTCAGTACCACTGGGCCATTCAATGATAAATTATGTTTCAATGGTATTTGAACATATCATTCAAAATCATTCAATGATATATCAGTATGCCTCAGTGGTACTCTCAATGGTATTTGAACATATCATTCAGTACCATTCAATGATAAATCAGTATGTCTCAGTGGTACTCTCAATGGTATTTGAACATATCATTCAGTACCAATGGACCATTCAATGATAAATCAGGTTTCAGTGGTACTCTCAATGGTATTTGAACATAAGTTATCATTCAATACAATTCAATGATAAATCAGTATGTTTCAGTGGTACTCTCAGTGGTATTTGAACATATACCATTCACATCAGTACCACTGCATGGACCATTCATTGATATATCAGGGTCAGAATAAAGATTATAATAATTATATGTATGTCTAAATTACGACTTTTTTATATATATCTCTACTGAATAAACTCGCGAATACACTCAGTCCGCGCCGCAGGCCCGCAGCTGCAGCAGCGCCACTCATTTTAAATTAGCCGTGAGTCATTTCGACGCGCGCGAACTTTTAAACTGATTTGGTTTTGTGTCGCGGTCAAGGAAAGAAACATTATAATGAACAAGTCGGGCCAGCGGTCGTATTCATGCCACGAAACAAAGTTTTCGAAGTGGTTGCGTAGCCGAGCATCGGAACCACGTGCCTCAGCGTTAAAGATCCGAGCATTGAACGCGCATGCGCCAGTCATCACGTGTTTGCTCTCGCTTCCGCTAAATATGGCAGTAGATCATGACGTAGTTTTATTTGGGATCAACGTTGGCGATACGTTCGACAGTTCAAAATAAAATTAAGCAAGTAAAATGTTCGACAATCGTGCAACTGTATCGACGCGATTTAAAAAAAGTTGGTTGCGTCGACGTCGCAATACCCAGGCCACATGGGCAAAGCTAAGCAATATTATCCACTCGATTCGCCATTCGGCCCCTCGATGGATTCTCGGTGATCTCGGCCTTAGCCTTAGGCTTAATCAACTCGACCTGTTTCGGTGAACTGTGCTGTGTGGTAGTGCTCTCGGCCTGTTTGAGGGATTGAGTTGTGTTGGCTAGACCTAAGTGTTTGTAAAATTATACGTTGACAACTCTTAATAATATAACAAATTAAATGAAAGGTTGCACTCCTTGTAATTCTTTGAAATGCTGATACTTGATAGATTGTTTTGTGGAACATCCTATGAAAATCACATTTTATGAACTAATTCTGACCAATAATATATTAAGTTGTGCAATTAATTAGTTTGGCTGACTAAAAAGTATTTTTTTTAAATATTGAATGCTATTTGACATTTTAAAACCATGGTTGTCGTCATGCAAACTGATTGTTAAGTCAGTTTGAACTTCTTTTAGGTTAAGTTGCATTCTGACAACGTTCATCTTTTAAATACAAATTTCTAGTGAGTGAATCGTCATGCCCCATACAATACATTCCTCAACTCCATATAAATTTTAGTTCACACAATATGTAATTCTAAGATAAAATTGTCCAAATTAAAATTACGTATGCATGCCATGTTTATTTTTTGGCAAAAGCGTAATTTATCAAATAACATCAAATGCCAAAGTGACATATACGGTAGCAAGTATACTCAAATAAGTATATATTGACATTATTGTTTAAGTTGTACATACACCTTAAACTTGTGAAACTCAGAATGCAACTTTAATCTACGACGAGTAGTTTTTAATATATGATTGATAATTAAAATATAACATTTCAAATGGAACCTGTGACCTTAAGCCAGTGGCATTTTAAAGATTGAATTAATATTTTCATTTGATATTTTTTTACAATTATGTTATTGTTAATTAAGATAATGAGCCTAAAGTATATATTAGATAGACCAATTACTATTTATATGTAATGTATTTACATATATTTAAACTGGCTAATGGGTTTATAGTGTCAGTACTTAGACACTGATGCTATTCTGCAACTGTGATTGTATTTATAACATTACTTTTCATGTTCTCTCACATCTCTGTATGCATTGTTTCAATAAAATCTTCTTGTAGTGTTTCTACTCTGCTGTTGTCATAACTCATTATAACTAGTATATCATTATATGTAGCACACATAACAGGATTGATATATTGGGGGGTTCCCAAATGGGTATCACAGTAACGCTGGATGTTACATGCCATCATTCACTGTACATTGCCATATAGTGTGCGATTTCTTGGGGGGTTTCCGAGCAACGAGAAAACTTCCCTGGGCACGCACCCGCATAATAACATGAACAATAATAATGACTTTTTATTTACATACATACAATACATACATACATATTTTACAAAACCACTAATGCCCACACGTAGGGTCTATATTTACATAGTTCTGTATGCTATATTGTGCATGTAATTAGACTGTACATTGCTTTGAGCAATTGCTTTTGCAAATTACTATGGTTACATGTGTAATAAAAGTATATTTTATTTATAATATATGCTTTATTCGCAGACTCCGCACAACATACAAATGCATTATTGCGTTCTATAGTTGTGATATTGACAATAGTTGCATATGGCCAGTAAGTAAAAGATTGCTGCTACTTGAACCATCAATAAAAAGAGAATTTAGAACTACAACCGGCATGTAAATATATGTCAAAAGTTATAATACCAGGAACACTAAGCAAATTACTGTAAATAATCACATCAGTAGCACTACAATATCTGTCAAATCCTAACACCATTTGGAACATATTGTTGTAAGAAACATCACATTTTCTAATAGCATATATTTATGAAGACTCCATCATAACGTAGTAAACACAGTTTTCTTTATATCATTTCAACATATAAATGTTCTTATGATCATATTGCGTCGTGCAAATGACTGGCGGCATTACCTAGATAATTATAGTATATATTCAAAGTATATGTTAGTAGACCTATTTTAGTAAGCAGTACAATAAGTAATGAGTCCGAGACAAAGGGAGAACTGAAACGCAGCGCGGTCGGGAATGTGCTCGGACCTACAACACCGATGAACACAGTTCCGATGTGCCATGTCCGAGCACCACAACATGCACACGTATGCGTGTTGAGTGCTCGGACCTTTATCACTGACACACGCGGTTCCGATGCTCGGCTTGCTGTTCCGCGTCCGTGCACAGGAAAGAAGCCACAATAAGTGCATGCGCGTTTAGTGCTCGGACGTTTATCACTGACACACACGGTTCCGATGCTCGGCTACGTAACAACGTCCAATAATTTTAGTTCTCTGCTTCGACATGCTTCAATTATCGCTCAACGTGCAGTTACGTTCGCAACGTAGAGTTCTATATAAATAATATAAAATATGATTTAATAAGCTTAACAGTAATATATAAAGGTTGATTGCTGTCACGTTTACTAGACGTAGTTGGAAAACCAGTCGGTGTATGACATCCTTGTGAAAAATTCAAAATGATTTTTACAAATGCAATGACTCCAATGTTTCTTTCCTGCTAAATGGTGTAGAAACGTACAATTTAATTAATTAGACACAAGGATATAATGACGCAACTATATATATTTATTTTCAACATGGAAATGAATTACCAGCACCGACAGAACGTCAGTTGTGGGTGTAACCAACTGAACTTCTGAAGGCAATTTCTCATTTTAACATATGCATGCTTTGAGTTCGAGAGAATGTCCTACCTTTTTCATTATTTCTACTTAAATACAGGTATAAAAAGAGGCCTTGGCCATTACGCTGTCACTTGATCAAAAAAGTAAGAAAATATACAGTGATATAAAAGTCAATAATGACTGATCACTATTTGGAAGAAAGGAATCCCCAGGCAGAGATACTTGAACTTTGCTGAGTAATTATCCAGACTATCAACAATTGTCGAAATGCTAAATTTTTATATTGACAGTATAATATTATATTACTATTTATTTACTAGCCACACACATTGTATTTTTATTGTGTTCTTTTCCATTTATTTCAGCTTGATGTCATCGCTGCATGATGGCCAAAAGGAAGCTTTCTCCAGGCTGCACAACAGTGAAATTAGTAACAGTGGTATAGTGTTTGTGTGTATGCATTCTGATTTATTTAATATTATTATAACATATCATGTATACTGTACACATGTAAGGTTTCAGGGCAAAGCGCGGTATATCGAAACTCAATTATACGCTTCATCATTATAGTGTAAATGAAAACTTATATATATTGATATAATATTGGAATGTCTTAATAATACAAAGTCATGATGATTTATATCAAGAGCCAAACTGTTTTTTTTACAGTAAAACCATCTGCTTTCTCACTTCCCCTTAAAATTTACCATCTTTACAATGTGTATTGACATGCCATATGATAAGGCCAGACACAACAGGTAGATAGGATTATTTTGTTATTTGTGGAAATTGTGCAATTTTGTCTGGAATGGATCATACTGGGTAAAAATATATTGAACTTTTTTCCGGCCAAACCCTTGTTTCCATGGTAACAAACAAATTGGCCACCATTTTGAGCCAACATTAGCACATTTGGAAACACTGCCATTCTTTTTGGAGCACACACACATATATATATATATATATATATAATTATGATTCTTTAATATCCATGTTCTGTATACCTTCTATTGTGAGATGATCATAACATTTTTCTGTATGTTTTATTTGTAAAATAATTTTTTGGTAAAGGATTTTTTGCAACAAATATGTTTATCTCTTTCAAACTATAGATGATTAAAAAATTGTCTGATCATTTCAGCTGTGTCTGCTGAATGCAACACTGAAAACCTTATTTGTATATAGCATAATTACTTCCAGAGATATCCCATTTCCAAATGCAGAAATTTGAGAATTTTTTTGATCAAACTGGCTTGTTATGAAGACAGATTATTAAAAAGGTAGGTCATAAATAAATTCATATTATTTACTGTAAATTAACTATCAATCTATTCTAGCATTTTTAAATAGGTTATTGTGATGGCTTCTGCAACAGTTAATGTTTTTATTCATAGCTAGAACATTTGTAAGTGTTGGTATGGATTTGTACTGTACAAAGCAAAAACTTTGAGAGTCCATTATTTTATTTGTAATATATTCATCACAATTAGCTTAAAATGTGATAGGCTTAATATTCATAGACAGCCAATATATTAAACTGCCTCTTATTTTTTAATCTACACTCAAATATTCCTTTACTATTGTACTGTGATTTACAAAAATTTTAATCACATATATATCATAGTTTGATTGCTGTTTTTGTGTGCTTTCTAAAAACATACTTTTGCATATATACATGTGTGTACATTTAAATTATATGGCATGTTCTTGATTTGTACATGTCATATGAGTTAAACATGCAGACTATGTATATAAGATTATAACATTACTTAATTAATTGAGTTGATTAATCAATTTAAACAACTTGTAGCTGTTAGCTCCGTGGACCAAGACGGGTACTATTTTAAATTTGACAGATACTATTTGAAATTTCACGCATTTACCCCAAATAATTGGTTGTATGTGTTTGATGTGTATAGTACTATACGATAGATATATAATAACTTATTTGTAACATAAATTAGAGTTGGTTGGAAAAATGTTATATTTTCAAAGGATAAAACCTTTTTTTATCCGTTTCCGAATATGTTCTGGAAATCTGCCCACTTCTCGGCAGATACCAAAAGAAGTCCTCTGAAGTCGCCTTCCATATGCTCTGTTGTTAAAAACTATCGAATGTCAAAAAAGGTCACGGAAGGTGTTAGGGACACCCTGAGGTTGGTAAGATGTATCATCTTTGTATGTGTCCACATTGATCATCATGCCCTGTGAGTTGTAGTTGTAACTTAAATGTAAGGCTGTATTTCTTGTTTGTGATAACTTTCTATTTTGCCTCGTTAAGCCGTGTTGGGCGACATTAAACAACACATCTTTATATATAATGCGGTAAGAACAACATTTAAATGGAACCTGTCTGGTACATAGCTTTCATGTGAATTGCATTTATGTGGTAATGATGGTGCGAACATTGTGTTCGTTGTTAATCACTGGATGATGCCATTATTTTGGCCAGTGTTCTATATTGTTGGTGGTTGTAATCCACAGTAAATTGGATGTATATATTGTGTCATTCTTGCTTAATCTCAGATTACCTGTTTGTATATAATTATGTGTATATAGCGCTTTAGCTGGTTTATTCCATGATACAATGCTTGCGTGAGACACTAAGATGTTGTTTATAATAAGTAAAGTATAATCAATAATTATATTGTTTGTCAATTGATTGACACCCATGTAATATGTATTTTGTATATTATATGCAGGTTAATTGTGGCTTGGCTGACAGGAGAGTAGGGCCATCCTGCCGAGTACCGGTTGCATGTTGACAATTGTTCTAGGGTTTTAGTGGTTGCATATGCATGTACACAAAAATTAAGGCCGGCATACCATTAAAGTGTTGTTAATTTACCTTCAGTATGTTTTCTGTTGTATGTGTGCTCAAAAGTAACACCTTTATGTGTATGGTATTCTAAATGTTAATGTCAATGATATTTTAATTGCATAATTTTGTGGTATATATCCTATATATATATATCCCTTTTTACTGGTGTGTGTTTGCAATATATGAAGTACCAATGGGCTATTTAACTGCCGTTCAGTAGTGCATGCTCTACATTGAGTAATAATCAGTGGTATTCAAAAGTGTTTATATAGTTGAATTTCTTATTTAGAATACGTTGTTCAATGGTTTTCGTTGTTGAATGGTTTTCAACAATATGCTTCAGTGGTATACCATTCGAGGTAATCCAATAGTATTCTGAATGGTATACCATAGAACGGTAAAATAAATTATACTGGCAAATACCATTGAAGATCGTTCAGAATCCCATTCAATGATATTTAGAATGGTATTCTGAATGGTCCTCAGTGGTATACCTTTCAATGATATACCACTGAGGACTATTCAGTACCATTGGATTAAAGACCATTCAGAATAACATTGAATTATATTTTGAATTGTATTCTGAATGGTCTTCAATTATATTAGGGGGTATTATGGCCAAGGGTATTTGAATGGTATTTAATCCAATGGTACTGAACGGTCATCAGTGGTATATCATTGAATGGTATACCACTGAGGGCCATTCAATACCATTGGATTAAATACCATTCAAATACCATTGGTATACCATTCAATGATATACCACTGAGGACCGTTCAGTACCATTGGATTAAATACCATTCAAATACCATTGGCCATAATATCCCCTAATATATTTTAAGACCATTCAGAATATCATTGAATTATATTCTAAATGGTACTCAGTGGTATACCATTCAATGATATACCATTGAGGACCGTTCAATACCATTGGATTAAATACCATTCAAATACCTTTGGCCATAATACCACCTAATATCATTGAATACCATTCAGAATATCATTGAACAGTACAGAAAGGGTTAATTACAAGTACCATTCAAATACCATTGGCCATAATACTACCAAATATAATTCAATGGTATTTGAATGGTTTTTTTTGTAAGGGAAATGGCAACGATTTATAACCAATGAAAACGTTGTTAAAGTCGCATTTCCCGAACGAAGATTTTAGTTGCCAGAAGGGAGCGGGGCTTTCAAAGCAAAGTTCAGAATATTAGATGCGCGCGCATACCGGGACTATTTTTATTTTGTTGTTGACAAAGACGTCGAAGAATTTTGGTAGAGACGAGTTATTAAAAGTGATTTTTAAAACTTCCGTATCACTTGGGGAGAAAATCGATACGACAGATGAAGACTCTAGTTCGACTTGACACTCGAAAATTACGGTTGATACGGTTGACACACACAAAGCGTCAAAGGGCCTGTGCCATACGGGTTTCACCCAGTGACAGTGTGCGATCCACGGTCCCATAATGTCCGGCCCCGGGTCAGGTTCAGTTGTGAGAGTCGGACAGTGACAGTTGGTCTATCGACGACGAAGACGTTACGCGACTTAATAATGTCGCATGGTGTTTGTGTGGACACTGCGTCCCAATGTCGACGCACATCGAGTCGCTGTGCTATAGGGAGATAGCTGCCGTACAGCACCGTATGACAGACATTGCAGATGTTTGCATTAGATTTAGTGTCATTACCGACTATGAGTGACGACTTCGAAACGGTTTGCACCAACAGGGCGGTGTTGGAACTTGAAAGTCGGTCTGTTGTCATTGTATGATTTGCGTGCAGACTCGTTGATTCGACCAATAGCTAGTAGGTAAGTACTACGTAGTTCAACAGGTATCGAATAATTATTCTAGCAATAACTATTTCAAACTTAAATAGAGTAATTATACTTGTTCCCACCTAAAATGTTCAGGTTCACTCAATCTTCATAAAATACTCTGTCTATGATTTTCATCAAACAATGTTTGATAATTTTCTTAAAAAACTTACTTTTATTCTTGACAGGACGTGTGCATCCTTTTTATACAGTTGTTTAATTCTCTATTTAAAAGTGTTCAAGCAACTTGCTTAATTTATATAAAAATGTAGACAAATTGCACACTACCATGCACTAATAGATGCACAATCAGAACATTGTGCAATGTATTATTTATACAAAAATATTTAAATGGAGTTTTTAATATAATACAAATATTATGTGTGTGTGTTATCAAGACCACATCATGAAATGTAGTCTTACAATCATAATTATTACAGCCCTTCACAAACAAATGAACCGATTCACTGAATTCATGATGTGATATTGATAAAACACACAGTTTTGCCAGTATAACAATAATTAGAAGATAACGGTTGTGTATTATCAACTAATGCAAATAAATTAACTTTCAGAATATATCGATTGATTCGATTAGCCGCATATCGTCACTTCACATTGTGGTCAAGGGAGAGATTTGGAAAAGGCAACAAACGTGTTATACCAGCCTGCACTGTATCCATAAGTGAATGGGGTTTATGAAAATTTAAGCTATGGACATTGCACTATACAGGTGAGTGTACAGTGAAAATAAAAACCCTGGATAAGTAAGATTAGATTGACCAAAAGGTAGAATGAATTACTCGGTGCCTTCTTATCCCATTTTTGGCAACAACAGTGTGATCTGTAGTGTCTTGCATGTCCCTGTTCATAATTCGATTTGTAATACTGAAGCCAACATGAAATATATCAACAGTTTATTCATATGGAGAAACAATTCACAAATAAATCAGACTACATGGCAGACTGTGCCAATGCATTAGTCAAATTCACACACCAGTTTTCAATGTTTCTTTCAGTTGATTAATTTCACACTGTGACACATTTTAATATAATTTAATCTGTATTACAATTTGGGTCTGTGTCAGTCCTGTGCACATATAGTACATCAATAAGTAACACGTTTATTGAAGATATGTTCATCATTATGATCAGATATTGTAATACAAAAATTATTACATACAAAATATTCCATTACAGTTCCAGTTTTACATAATTGTGGGTTTCAACTTTCAACACTAAGGCCATGTGTCAAGAAAACAAATATTATTATTCAAGATACAGATTCAAAGCTTGTAGTACTAGTTTCAAAATCTATCAAGTGCCTCCAAATGGATTTATCTATATTTATGGCACTATATAAGTGTTCTTATTATTATTAAGTCCTTTTTGAGATGTTGTTTTGTGATAATATCAAATGTAATACTAACAATGAAGTATGAATATATAAAAAAACATATAGCTGAATCCTTTGCTGCTTCATTAGTTTGTAGTACACTAATAATACTGGCTAAAACATACAGATTAAAAAAAATATATATATTTTGTTGTAAGATGGCACTTTACTTTTACTAAACTTGATGGTAACAGTCCAGTTTTAATGGTAATGGCCCTTATCATTTTTGTGACACACATCCTAGAAGCCACATTAAAAGTGTACAGTGAGTCATATGAACAAATACATGTACAGTTCAGTGTGATGTTTGAGAAATGGTGGTCTGTTACAAAAAAATCACTATAAGTAACATGTTTGGACTTGGTTAAACTATTCCAGTAAATTACATATACCCAAAGTTCCCTACATCGAATAGTGTCTAATAAAACACATTGCATACCACAACTAGGATACAAGCTTTCAAGTGGATGTTCCTTACTTTAGGAGGTCCTATACAGTAGTGAGAATGCACTTTGCCTAAAACGTTTCTCTATTTCTGCCAGTGATGTTCAAACAATGTTATTTAAGCATATAAATCCATTGTCATTTGAAATTGGATGTCGTATCAATTTGGTGGCACTAAGCCGAATTGATACGGATACAACTAGTTTTCCTTAAAGTGGGTTCTTTGCTTTGCCACAGCCTCCTCTTGCTGTTTTTGTGATGCCTGCATACTCTGCTAGAGTTACCTCCTTACTCGATGTCGCAACTTGGAGCACACTTCACAGCTTTGGGCCACTCGTGCATCTAGCTGCAATGCCCTCTAGAATGTCTCCATGAAAGCTGTAGTCCTTTGATGCCATAACTTTCTTCACTACATACCCAGCAGACTTTGAATACTGCAGCTGATACCGTAGCTTGTTGTCTGCTGTTTTCACCATTTCCCGCTGATTGAACAAATTATAAATTTAAAATCAGTATAACAATAGAAACATCTGAAGAATAGCTGGCTATAGCTGTAACATGCACACAGTAAACCAAACAGCTTGCTTGTATGCTCTCGCTCTCTCTCTCTCTCTCTCTCTCTCTCTCTCTCTCTCTCTCTCTCTCTCTCTCTCTCTCTCTCTCTCTCTCTCTCTCTCTCTCTCTCTCTCTGTCAAAATCAAATGGCTAATGTCATTTATTAATAGGTTCCGAATTCTGCCATCCTTTTCAATTTCAACTTCCAATGAATTCCAATTCCATAATACATTCAAATATGTATTATTGAATCATATATATATATATATAATTTATATATGCATAAGTTTATATTTCAATAAGCATACCATTCCAATTCCATTTATATATAATTAAACAATTCAAGTAACAGTAAACAAATGATCTCAATTTTAATTATGTTATCTGTTGTTTGCATTCATACTCTTGTGCAGTGAGATTGTATTTTCGAAACTGTATTCCTAACATTGTTTTGCTATTGATTACAGGCAGGGATTTTCAGCCATTTCAGTTTATTTCCTAATGCAATGCTGGATTTCTAAAGTGTGCAGCTTTGTCAAGCAACCGATACATTATTGTTTACATCAAATGTTAACACTAATGATATCACAAGCCTTACCTTGTATTTGTGTTTTGGTCAATGGTGGCCAAGTGGAGTCAGGCTATGATGCCTTGACGGCTGAACTTGGGTGCGTACTTGAGGAATAGAGCATGTAAGCTCTCCAGTTCACCAGTGTTAACGCACTTCGTAACGCTCTCTACATCATACAGTAGGCAACAGTCCAGTGAAGGCTTCTGTACCTTCAGTGTTGTTTTCACTTCTTGTTGTGTATACGTTGCATGACTGCACTACCGGTACAACTCTGCGCATGCTGTCCATGAATGGAATTCCTGATGTGATGGAGGAGCGAGATCCACATCTCCTTTATCAAGCGGGGATCACCATCACAAGCTGATGCGCAATACCACAGATGGTTGGCAGTTGCGCCTATCGAAGGGACAACCTCAACTTTCTTGGCAGACAACAACCTTTATTTCTTTCTCTTTCTAATGCTGGGATGTCTGTCACTGGCAAGTGTGGTGATCTTCATCCCATGGTCAGTCAAGTTGTCCAAGCAGCGTTTCAAGCCCTCCATTTCCATCCAGTAACTGTTCTTGACCTCTGTGACCTGAATAGTTTCTTGAGCAATGATGAGTTGGCTATCAGTGTCCATGATGAAGTAAATGCCAAATGCCAAGTTACTCTCATAATCTTGGGTTGCGAGTGCCACATAAACGAGTGGCCATCAACACATTCTGTGGTCACAACCACTGCAAATCCAGTCAATGTGATGCTAGGCTTTGATATAAGTGGTTTATTGCAGTTTGGTGTTTTAACTGGTGCAAAAAAGTGAAATGATGTTTTTCTCACAGATGACAAACTTTCTCTCTTTCCCATTAGTATAAGAACCGCTTGAATCATCATCAGTGATACCGCTGTCACATGCTACAACATATTCTGCATCATTCGCTTCAATGTTTCTCTTCTCGCTGTTGCAGACAGAATCGTCTGAAGATGGCGATAATGAGACTGGGACATCCGAAGGGTCGTCTATAGTGACAGAACTGCCATGGTCAGGGTCAGTCGGAGAAGGCGTGCTAGACTGCGATGGCAACTTTGCATACCCACGGTCATGGTGAATGTTCAATGGAACAACAGTAATGTCAGTATTAACTACTGCATCGACAAAGAGTCGCACTGGCGATACGACCACTGGCTTCCTTTATGTTTTGACGCTACAGTTCGATGGCGTGACAGCACTACAAGTGACATTTGTATTACCATGAGGGACGATGTCATCTCGCGTGCTAAATCCTTCGCTGGATCCTTCGAAGCTTGCGCTCGGTATTAGGCCCTATGGTTGTTTGGATACTTCCGTTATATGTTATGAACAAAATGACACAATCTTGCAAATATTAATTAAAATTGGAGCACAAGTGCGATTTACAAGTTACTTTTTCAACGTTTTTTTAGTGGATATATGTGTTATCTTTAATTTTCATGATTAAAATGCATGTGCACTCAAATATGTTTAACATTTGAACTTTATAAATACAAAATATATATTAATTAATCTTTGTGGCTTTTTTCTGAGACGTTATTTCCTTTTTTCCTTGTTAGGCTTACATTCAAAAGTAAATAAATTATATACAATGTCCTTGTTATTAAAAGCATACATTGGTGTTTGCAGTCATGCAATCTATATCAAGAAAAAAGTTGGTATGATAGTATGCTTGCTAAATTGTCGCCTCAAAACTGAAGCATCAATTCAGGGTCCATTGTTACAAGCCAATATTTGAGACACATAAATTAGTATTAGGCCTACATGGTGATTAACTTTAGTTGACTGATGTGAACCTACTTACTATGCCAATAACTAATTATATCAGATATGACTATAGTGTTTTGTTGTATGCTATTGACTGTATAACAAGTATTTTTAAGGATTTAAATACTTGTAATGTCACTTATTTAAATGCGGTTACATTTTATAGTATTTGAGCAGTCCAACTTCAATAATATTTGTCTTTAGCTATTTCTTTTAATACATTCCAATGGCAATGCCTACAATACATGATTGACAGGGCTTGGTCCGGACTGTGACTAATGTTGACTAATAGATGACGACATTATTTCACAAAACGTTATACTGGCTATTGTAGCTGACATTAATTGTTGTAATTATTTTGAAGGTTATTCCCCCCACCAGTAACTAAGTCGATAACATAGACTCGTAGATGTAGACGTTGCGGTATTCAGACGTAGCAACACGCCGGCACGAATTGCCGTAAACTAAATCGGCGGATTACAAGCACTCATTATTCCCAATGATATCATAGTATTCACACGTATTTGTACTTTATCACATTCACATTTCTTATTACATTTCAATTTTGCGTACGTCATATTTGTATATATGCAGACTTTGAACTAGAACTGTGGGACTATATAGTGGTCGTAATGATACCTGACGGAATTCGTGAGTGCCGAGTCACCTTGGCAACAACAAGCTGGTTTCGGCTTGTCATTTCCTACGAGCCGCTTCACCCTCCAAATAAGGCAATAATGTTGAGCTTCCAGGTCGATTTCGTTTAATTTTACTTCATCGGTGCATAGTTATATGTAAACAAATCGACAGAAGATGGACCTGTGGCTTTAACCAAGAATTATGTTTCGACGTTCAATGTCTTTTTACGCTCGTCACTTTCGTATTTAGGCTTGCAATCGGCGTTCGAAAGTGACCACCGCAGACTTTTGCCAATCTTGCCGCCGGCGAACACGTCAAATTCATCATCTATAACTTGTTTTTTTATGTTGGAATCCTTCTGTGGAAGAATGTGAAAAGTTGCTTTCTAACACTTATAGTATATCTAGTAGCCACGCAGTGCATTAAATTGTTCTGTTTTTAAGTGTTTGTATGCGTTTCGTCGGTTTTTCTGAGAGCTATGCTGCGTCGCCTATCGAATTGCTGTATACAGCTTTGGGAGACATCTCGCCAATCAAACCGGGTGTACAACCACACGCTCCTGGAGCATGATGGCGGCGCCCTGTGCCGATAGTAGCTACGTTTAAAAAATTATTTAAAATATAACGTGACGCTGTACTTGTCAAATCATGGAGACATGTACTGTAAATGGTATGTTCTTATGTTTGGGCTGTGGTTGTTCAATTGTTTCAATTCCCCTTTAAAATAAAATGTCAAAGGCCAACCTAATCTATAACTTGAAAATAGTTTATTATCCAAAATAAATTGTACCGATTACCTTCTATTGGGTATGATTTATTAACCCAACTACATAATTATTTATTGGCCACATGCAACAATTTCCGACGATGTTCGGCTTCATGCTTCAGTTTTCTCCGATACGCACCGGTAAATCGTATTATTAAATGTGAAATTATTAATCGAGGTCATGGCCGATTAATCTGTATTCGATTCCACTTCATTTTGCTTCGTTGGCAAGCTTGCCTTCCACGTTATGTATAATCATTGTTTACAGTTTTGAAATATTGCATTTCGTTTATGATGTTTTCACTCATTGACCGAGAACTAAAAGTTTCATACCGCGAACTTTCGCATTTATATATTGCTCACTCGCCCTCTCGTATCCACCATCACCCGCATTCTCGTATCCACATTCACCCGCCCTCTCGTATCCCCCTCAACCGCCTATTCTTATCCACCCGCACCCGCCCTCTCGTATCCATCCGCACCCGCCAATCTTATCCTCCCACACCCAACCTCTCGTATCAATCCTCACCTGCCAATTGTATCCCCCTTCACCCGCCCTTTCGAATCCTCCCTCACCCGCCCTCTCGTATCCACCTTCACCAGTCCTCTCGAATTCACACTCACCCGGTCGCGCAGGGTGTTATCGGCGTCGGATATAAGTGGTTTGAGTCATATCTGACTTCGAGGACTCAGACTATATGTCTAGGTCTGACTCTGTGCGACCCGTCTGAATTGCCACAGTGGTCTGTTCTTAGCCCACTTGTGTTTACCTTCTACACGGGATCCTTTGGGCAGACAGTTAGACGGCACCGACTTGACTTCCACCTCTTTGCCGATGACTCTCAATTGTATGTCTCATTTAGGATCAAGGACTTTGACGATGAGGCGGTTGCACAATCCTGTTTAGGTGCATATGTATGAAAGAGAAATGCCGATAATATAATATATCGCTCTGCGTCGCTTTCGTCGACTACGAGAAGGCTTTCGACTCGGCGCAAACGCAAGTAATATTGACCTCCCTTCAAGAACAGGGGATAGAAAATGTGTACATCGATCTCCTGAAAGACATCTACACCAACAGTTCGGTGACAGTTTACCTACACAAAAAGAGCAACAAGATCAACATCAAGAGTGCAGTACGACAGAGTGACACCATATCGCCCAAGCTGTTCACGGCTACACTCGAAAGCATATATGGAAGACTGACCTGGGAAACCAGAGGCTTGATGAAAGACGGAGAATACCTCAGCCGTATTCGCTTCGCCGACGACATACTCATATGTGCTGTTACACCGCAAGTACAACAACACATGTTGCAGGAGCTAGCTGATGCTAGAAAATGACTACCAATATATATAAACACGACGCAGATAGAGAACGTTAAAAGTTACGTCTATCTGGGACAGCGATACAGTATCAGATACAAAAACCAAGACAAGGAGATTCAAAGAAGGATCACCGCCGGCTGGACAGCATTTGCCTAACACCGCGACATCTTCTTGGGTAACACATCTAGTCGTCACTGGGAGATGTGTCTTCGTCAAGAGTGGCCCACGCGGTGCCCAACACGGCAAAACACAACACCACGAGCTGAAATGGCAGCAGTTAGCCATGTCAATCACATGATGTTGTTCAGTACATTGTCTATATTTAAATATTGGGTTAATATTAAAATATCACGAACAACGGTTGTGTGTCGAGGCGTTTGACAGTATGTGTGCGTGCTCGTTAGTCGTTACCATGACAATTAATCAAAGAAGGACGATCTTAGGATATAGCAGCTACATAAAGTCAATTAAGTTTCCAAATATATAAATGGAAGTCTCCCAACAATGCATCGGTTTATATATCGCAATAATGTAAAACATAACTGTTTAAAGCGCTAACAATGGATTACCCTATCATCAAAGTTTTTTAATGTTAGCGAAAACATGCGATACGTTTACTTGTTAAAAAACAAAAGATGGGTCAGCGTAGAGTTCTACGAAATTGTATCTCCGCAGATTAATCCGAAATTAGCAACCGTAACGCAGAGAAAAGTCTTGATATGAATGTTGTTAAATCGATAACAGCGTTAAGAACATAACGATGTCGAGAAGCAGGTAAAGAAACCGTGCAGATCGAAGCAGACCTGGACAGGGTACAAGCAACCTTGAGGCGATAAACTGTTTGAAACCTACCCAGTGACATTGTGTAACTTTTCCTTTAGCCATGGCTAGTAATGAAGATGACCTACGTTTTAACAAAGACAATACAGTAAAAGACCATTTAATGAACCTACAAGACTGTCTGAGAGAATGTAATTTTTACACTGACACTGAGGTACATGAACTACAATGTAAACTAAACAACAAGTTATCCACATTGTCAATGAATTGTAGAAGCCTGTCTGAAAATGACAATAAACGTGAATGTAGAATGGAATCTTTAAAGTGCAACTTCGACTGTATAGGATTAACTGAAACTCGGATAACGGAAATAGAAGTTATTGGTATTTATAATATCCCAGATTACACATTGCTGTCAAATTCTAGAACAAAAAAGAAAGGTGGATGACATGGTAAATATGTCTCAAACAGATTAAATTTAAAAAAGAAATGATTTAGGTATGAACTCTGAAAATTGTCCATTCGAATCATTATTTATAGAAATATAAATTCAAAATATACTATAATCATTGGAACTATCTATAAATCTCCTGACATCAGCACAAACAGTTTAAATATACGTATCAATGACTTATTAAGAACAATTTCAAATGAAAGAAAGAAATGCATATCAATTGCGGATTTCAATATCGACTTATTAACAACCGGCATCAATAATAAAACTGCTGATTTTATACACAATATGTTATAAATATGTTCTGTCCAAGAGTTAGTAGACCAACCAGGATCACACAACAATCAACGACTCTCACAGATAATATCATAACCATCATCCAACATCCATTAAAACTGGCATTCTCTATAACGACGTATCACATCACTTTCCAATATTTAACTTATATAATATACATAAAAAATACAAATTCATATTCAAACGTGCAAACAATTTAAATAACATTGCTAAATTAAATACAGAATATGCAAATTGGGAAGAGGTATATAACTCTTCATATGATACATTCCTTGGAATAATAAATTATCATATTGATAAATGCCTACCATGCAAACAAATAAAAGGACTCCAACGACTGGTTCACCAAAGGTATATTAACATCCACTATGGAAAAAAAACGACAATACAAACATTTTATTCCTTTATACAAAAGTGAAAATCCTGAATTGTGGGCAAATTACAGACCAATTTGTATTCGTCCGTGCCTGTTATGTGGGCGAATTCATATACTATATGTTTAAACAAGTTGAATATACTACAGAAGAAAGCAATAAGGATAATTACACCATCGTGCTATATAGCACATATAGATCCTCTATTCTCAAAAGTAAAACAGTTAAAATTAGATGATCTGTACAAACGTCAACTAGGCATGTTTATGTATAAATCCACCAATGGCCAACTCCCAGATATCATGTCATCTATGCTAATGCGAACAGAAAATGTTCATGACCACAATCTTAGAAACCATAATGAGTATTACATTCAACACATTAGAATAAACAGCAGAAAGTCTACAACAAATTATTTTGGTCAAATGCACTAACTCAACAGTTACGAGAGCTTGCATTATTAATCCTATTTAAAAGAAAGCTAAAAGAGTTATTATTGTCGATATATTAATCTTAATTAATTAATCTTAATTAATTAATTAAGAGTTATTAGTAGTTGTAGTTAATGTTAAATAACGTTATTACTATAAATTTATATTTATTGTCCCGTATTATATAGTAGTGTATTTGAATATGTGATTAATTGATACCACTAGAGCTAGTAACCGAAATTAGTAATATCACACACTGATATCATGGGGTATAAACAGTAATCTCGCAATTGGTAAATAAATATAAAAAAAACTCCTTTTAATAATGCTATTCATGTTACACTAGTAAATATGCTGTTGCGTAAACATTCGCATATCTGTAATGGTAGTGATTTGTTTAGTTGCAATATGTTATTACATCTATTATGTATTCACAGTATTTTACACTGTAGCGTACTCCTTTTTTGTTCATTTAATCATAACCATACGTTTATACTTTTGTTTTATTGTATAATTGTACTCTAGGTGGTCCTCGACAAAAGCCCCTAGGGGTTTCCAGAGGAACTCATGAGTTGCACGTGTTGACTACTGATTGTGTCATATAAGATGTTGTATACTATATGTGTGACCAAACAAATATGAGGTGATGTTTTATCTATTCTTTCGATTATAATATGTCGGATCTTTCAGTTTTGATGAGAACATATTACGTTTTGCCATCAAATTTGTATTCCAAGCGCACACAAAACACATATGTTTTATGTTTATTAAGTTTACTACCACAGTGTATATTATTTAGGTTACTTTGATTGTTACCCATCATGTGATTACTGCAATTGTCTGTACAGCAAAGTTTTCCATATATTGATGTGTGGTAATGAAAGTATTTTAGTTTGAATTATTGCGACGCAGCATGTTTAGTTGTCAGTAAGTATGGTACAAACTCACTGGAAATATTTTCATGTCGACAGGTTTTGCTAAAGCGAACCCAACAGATGGCAGAAATGTTCCTAAAAAACACATTGTGTTGCTAAACACAGCTACGAGATGTTCACAGTTGCGTGGATATTGACACTCATACATATTTGATTACTCTCCCATAGCCACATAGTGTCATTTGATTTGGTTACTCTCCCATAGCCACATAGTGTCATTTGATTTGGTTACTCTCCCATAGCCACATAGTGTCATTTGATTTGGTTACTCTCCCATAGCCACATAGTGTCATTTGATTTGGTTACTCTCCCATAGCCACATAGTGTCATTTGATTTGGTTACTCTCCCATAGCCACATAGTGTCATTTGATTTGGTTACTCTCCCATAGCCACATAGTGTCATTTGATTTGGTTACTCTCCCATAGCCACATAGTGTCATTTGATTTGGTTACTCTCCCATAGCCACATAGTGTCATTTGATTTGGTTACTCTCCCATAGCCACATAGTGTCATTTGATTTGGTTACTCTCCCATAGCCACATAGTGTCATTTGATTTGGTTACTCTCTCACAGATTATGTTGAATGATACTTAATACATATACCTTAACGTTTACATTTGTACATCAGTACGGATTATGTTGATCAAGACGTTGCAGTTGTGTTCCGGAAGTCGTAATGTCGCACAGCCAATGTATCATGCGCTTTATACAGCAACCATGTTGACTAACTATAATCGACCCCTCGATTACTTCTTGAGACATGTTTGTTTTACCAAAACCAGTTGCGTTACTAAGATGACCCACAATGAGATCGTCAACTAAACGGTAATTTATAGAGAGAACCCTTTAACTTTGAATAGGTCACCATGACACATGGTCAATGATACTGAGCTACATGTATATACAATCACACAAACGCATATAGCACGCATACGCATACTTTCTAAAAAAAATTGCATGTTCCTTGCCAATTGAATGTAAAATATATGAAAGCATATTCTGATGAAAACAAATCGGCGTTATTGGTTAAGTAGTGTCTTGGGTACCACACAGGTCCTTCATTCAGCAACACAAATCAAGTATGAACACTTAATATAATGCTTGTAAAATTGACATTTCCATCACACTATGATTTTTCTGAGCATTCTGAATAAAATATTGGAATATGACTTGACATTGTGTTAGAAGATGTCCCTCTCAGTAACAATGACCTGGGTGCCAATCAACTATCTGTCTATTGCACATACATTCCATCTGGTTAATCCGTGCCTATTTAGGCTTGACCAAATACAACAAGATTGAACAAGATTTGTGATTAAGTAGTTCCTGAATATAAAATGTTATGCTATTTCCAGAACGAATACCTTTCACACCGTAACAATAAACCGTGTAGCTATTGTCATTAGTCGGTAGCAGTTTACGAATACGTTTACATCTAAATTGGACACAATAGTAAATACAACAGTGACGGTGTCAACAAAGGCGCCTAGTGTCATTATATCGCATTGTGTATGCGATATCGGCACGGGGACGTCAACGTGTCTGCGCACTTCCAACATAAGCAGAGTTGGTGTTAAGCTAAACTAACATACAAGGAGTTTAATATGACACGGTTAGATTTCATATATGCGTGTGTGCGTATGTTTGTGAGTGCGTGTATTATGTGTGTGTGTGTGTGCTTGCGTGTGGTGTGTGTGTGTGTGTGTGTGTATGTGTGTGTGTGTGTGTGTGTGTGTGTGTGTGTGTGTGTGTGTGTGTGTGTGTGTGTGTGTGTGTGTGTGTGTGTGTGTGTGTGTGTGTGTGTGTGTGTCCAATTAGACATCTACTGAACTATCAGCAGAATTAAAAAGCGTATTGGGTTTTTGTTAAATCGGTCGGATACCGTATTGTTATGTATAAATAATAATAACACACGGTTAGCTAAATAATCTGTCGCAGACCGCAGATTACTTATTTACGCATTCGCGCACACGTACAAACTCACATACACACACAAACGCAAACACGCATCCCCTCTTCCCTACACACACCGTTGCGAGGAACACGTTACTCTGACTCCCCTGCTTTGACTTTCGGGGATAAATGTGGTCGATGCAACAGGCGTACAGAAACCGCTCAAATTGTTATGAATTTATGGTAGAAGGCATACACTATTTACGTATTTCAGTAACGTCCTTTCACCATAGCCTTTGACATAACCTATTGCGAACAAAACCCAATTTTAATGACACACAAAATTGTTAGTCAAAGTAGGCTGCGGCGAACTGACAATTTGTGTTTGTTCACATGGTTTTGTAGACTGAAGTCATGTCTTAAAACAAGACTAGCGAGTGCCGGACGATTTATGGTAGTATATATTATTGCATTCGCTAGATGGCGAGATAGATCAGAACGCGGCCGGATTAAAGTGCGGAGAGGTCAAACCAGTGACGTCTACTTACTTTACGTATACTTACTTGTTTGCGGATCATGGTAGATGAACATAATAGTCGAGTTGCCATTTTTGGAACCTTGAAATGGTTGGTAGTGTAAGGTATTTTTTGCTGAATTATGTAGGTTATGGGTCCATCAACTCAAATCAGCGGGATGACAATGTGGGAGCCAGGCAAATACAAGATGGCTGCCGTGGACCTAGGTCAAATTAGAAAATGTGTTACATCTTTGCACTGGAGCATGCTAGGAACATGACTGCTGTAAGCTTTCCCTACGGCTTTACACTGACAGTTGATGACGCCCATGAGGGCAGGGGGGTCCTCTTGCGATGCATGGAGTTGGCACACCTCCTGCACCAGTGACAAACTCCCATCCATAATCAGCGATATCAACCACGGGCGGAGTCTGCTGATCTGCTGCCTTCTAAACCAAGACCTGGTAGCGCGTTCGCAGGATGTGATAGGCCAGGTTTGCGTCTGTCGGAGGAAGAGTCTTGATATACACCGCTTTCCCTCTGGTTATTTTGGAGTAAAGCGATACCTGGCAAAAGCCATGCTTGTGCCTTCAGCAAAAACTCAGAGCGTGCATATGAACTTCCTTCCAGTCTCCTGTTCGAGAGTAGCACCCTCTTCACCGACGCAATGTAGATGCCAGAGTGGTCAGCATACTTCAATACCTTTAGCGCCATCGCTTTGCCATGACCAATTGGATAGGACACAATATCGCAGTGCATGCATACCAAGAGGTTGGAGGGATTTCGGACCAAGGAAGAAAGAACTTTAATTGATGTTGAGGATAGCCTCAATCGATCTAGCTCCACACGGGCTGTCAGTTGCGTACTCCACACCAGAAGATAAGCAAAACAAAGACGTCAGTGTCATCGCCGATCACTCGTACAGTTTTGTTAGCATTCTTCACAACCTCCAGAAAATAAGTAATGATAGTAATATCTGCTTCATCATGGGTGTACACGTCGTCCCCTCTTCCAACCATCGTCACATTGTTGCCCAAATTGTATGTGGGGAGATCCCTGATGAGAGCATTGTTATTTTCCTTGCTCTTCATGATGGCATCGCGGCATGAGAGGTTGCTGGATATGGTGATGTTGTAATCAACAGCCCCTTCACCTGCATGCCTGATTCGGTCATGGTTCTTTGCTGCCGTGTCATCATAGCGATCGAGGATGACCAGCACTTCTGTTGATTGGTACTGGCTGAGTCTGTTAATCATACTGTTGGCGATATCTGAAGCAGACCCAGCACAGGGCCAAACAATATGATATATAAGTTGCTGGTCATCACTATGTCTGGAGCTGCTGGTTAATTGAAGTTCATCCACTTTCAATTTAGAGACGAGGGTGGATTTTGTCCCAGTCCTCAGACATCCGTATTCATCAATGATTGATGCAGGGACAGCGCACAGTTCATAGTCAAAAATTGTTTGAAGTTCGACTTGCCGGTGCAGCCTTACCGCGATGAGACGACTGAATAGTGATGCCATGTCATAGAGCGTCTTATCACCTATGGTCACGCCATATTTGATTGATTCCATGGTTTTGACTTTTCTTTTTAGTGGAGCGTGGAAGCCATCAGGCAATGACGACCTGAAGTCTAGAAGCATGCCCTCCCCTATCTTGAGGGCTTCCTGGACGTTGACAGAAGCACTCCCCACTTTACCATTAATAATGCTATAGAGGCTTGAACTTATAATTTTGAGAGGATGGAAATGCTTCTTCAACTCCTCGTAAACACGATTCC